>VWZI01009235.1:343-12331 GCA_013396835.1 Psilopogon haemacephalus
GGCTGGCAGAGGCTGTGGGCAGCCTGATCTAGGGTAGAGTGTCCCTGGGCATGGCAGGGGGGTTGGAACTGGCTGATCCTTGTGGTCCCTTCCAACTCCGACTGATTCTATGAGATCAAATGTCTCTGTCACCTGCCCAGTGATACCTTACCTGCAGTACAAGCAAGAAGGCAGAAGAAAATCTTGGTACTTCTGGGAAATCTTGACTATAAAAAAGTAATTGGAGATGAGGCAGAGCAATATGAGTGCAACAGAGTACAAGTTTAAGAAGTTTGGTTGAGAAACAGAAGAGAATATTTGAGATCACCAAATCCTTCTCTGCTTTCAGGTCACATATATAATCATCCCTGCTTTTATTTCAGATGCCTGTAGTTGAAAGCAACAAGAAAAGCAGGGAATGTCAAGGAGAGCATTTAACTCTTGCAGGCTTGCAAGTGAAGGAATGCTCCTCCCTTCATCCTGCACAACACATGGGGTTCTAAATGCAAACAGATGGTTAAGAGGCCATTTCTCTCTTTTCAGTTCATATATATATATAATCATTCCTGCTTATATTTCAGATGCCTGAAGCTGAAATCAACAAGAAAAGCTGGGGATGTCAAGGAGAGCATTTAACTCTTGCAGGGTTGCAAGTGAAGGAAGCTTTCCTAAGTTCACTGAAGTTTCTACACCTTACAGGCAATCACAGTTACACACTGAGGCTGACAGCAGCACTAAGAAATGCTCCTCCCTTCATCCTGCACAACACATGGAGCTCTAAGTGCATACAGATGGATTAGTGGACATTTCTCTCTTTTCAGGTCACATACATAATCATTCCTGCTTTTATTTCAGATGCCTGAAGCTGAAATAAACAGGAAAAGCTGGGAATGTAAAGGAGAGCATTTAACTCTTGCAGGGTTGCAAGTGATGGAAGATTTCCTAAGTTCACTGAAGTTTCTACAGGTCCTACAGGCAATCACAGTTACATGCTGAGGCTGACAGCAGCACTAAGAGCATTTAACTCTTGCAGGCTTGCAAGTGATGGAAGATTTCCTAAGTTCACTGAAGTTTCTACAGGTCCTACAGGCAATCACAGTCACACACTGAGGCTGACAGCAGCACTGAGAGCATTTAACTCTTGCAGGCTTGCAAGTGATGGAAGATTTCCTAAGTTCACTGAAGTTTCTACACCTTACAGGCAATCGCAGTTACATGCTGAGGCTGACAGCAGCACTAAGAAATGCTCCTCCCTTCATTCTGCACAACACATGGGGTTCTAAGTGCAAGAAGATGGATTAGAGGCCATTTCTTCAAGAAGCACAGCTTAAAGAAGAGCTGGGCAGTGCTTCCCATCTGCATTTTTCTTGCATTCCCACTCTCCAGTCTGGAACTCCAGCTCAGCAGACAGAGAAATGTCTTCCTGCAGGCAAGAATGAACAATCCTTCCCCAATTACAGAGCCATGTGTGGGCTATGAGCAATTTTCCAAACATAAAAGGAAGGAGGGAATTTGCTATCCATATATTAACAAGCTAAAACAAGCCAACCTGCAGATGGAAAGGATCAAAGTGTCTGTTTGAGTCACCTCAAAATTAATCCCCTCCAGGAATGTTCACCACCACCCNCACACACACACAAATATCCCTCCAGTCCCTCCCAGAGCAAAAAGTCAAGCTCAAAGAATGCATCCAGCCCTTTGAGATCAATATGATACTCTCAGAATACACACACCCTCCTTTTTTTTTTCCCCCTTTGAAAAAGATTATGTTCTTCTCCCTTCCCCCTCCATCCCCAGACATGCAGATGCAGAGAGCCAAGAGGCAATTCTATCCCAATTTTGTCTATCACACATGATAGACAAAAAAGATTCACTGCAGGCTCAGGTGGGAAATGGCACCACAGGTACAAACATCCCCTTACAAAGGCTAAAATGTGAGAGTGGTGAGAGGCTGGAATGGGTTGCCCAGGGGATGGTGTTTGGGGCCAGATCCCTGGAGGTATTTTTGGCCAGGCTGGCAGAGGCTGTGGGCAGCCTGCTCTAGGGTAGGGTGTCCCTGGGTATGGCAGGGGGGTTGGAACTGGCTGATCCTTGGGGTCCCTTCCAACCCTGACTAATTCTATGATTCAAACAGCTTCTGTGCCTCACCTGTGGTGCAAGCAAACAAATGCATTTGGGAAAGTTTTTTGATCATCCTGGCTTTGCTGAGAGGGCTGCAGCATCTCTGCTGTGAGGACAGGCTGAAAGAGTAGGGGCTGTGCAGGCTGGAGAAGAGGAGGCTCCCAGGTGACCTTCTTGTGGCCTTCCAGGATCTGAAGGGGCTACAGAAAAGCTGGGGAGGGACTTTTTAGGCTGTCAGGGAGTGACAGGACTGGGGGGAATGGAGCAAAGCTGGAGGTAGAGAGATTCAGCCTGGAGGTGAGGAGGAAGTTGTTGAGCATGAGAGTGGTGAGAGGCTGGAATGGGTTGCCCCTGCAGGGAGGTGTTTGGGGCCAGATCCCTGGAGGTGTTTTTGGCCAGGCTGGCAGAGGCTGTGGGCAGCCTGCTCTAGGGTAGGGTGTCCCTGGGCATGGCAGGGGGGTTGGAACTGGCTGATCCTTGTGGTCCCTTCCAACCCTGACTGATTCTAGGATTCTATGCAAAGGATGTCAGGCTAGAGGATCATTTAAGCAGTCAAATCATTTGTTCAGTCTTTGGTCCCTTCCAACCCTGACTGATTCTCTGATTCTAGGATGCAAACCTCAGAAGTGCCATCAGACATCTTCTCACTGACATGGGTCTGATGCTCAAGAGTGACAAGGCCCACCCAGCTCTCAGCCCTTCCTGAACTCCAACCTTGAAATGACCGATGAGGGCTTTGTGCCCATTAAGAGCTAATAGGCAGCTCCTGCTTCCCCATCTCTAACCTCCAGCATGCTTCACTGGGCCTCCCAGCAGGCACTGTCCCCTCCCTTCCCCTTCTCCCACAGCAGCACCACCCAGAGCCTAGCTCTAAACACAGGCCACACAATTTGCCCCACTTAAGCAGCCACAGGCACCACTGCACAGATGATGCCCGAGAACCTGAAGCTGCTTTGCCAGCAGCAGGCACAACAATTCCCCCTTCCAAAAAAAGCCAGAAAATGGATCCCGGAGAGCCTCACTCTGCCTCGCTGCAAGCCACACTCCTGGTGACATCAGCACCAGCCAGCGACAGGCAGAATGGGCAAGAGTAAAGTCTGTTTGGCTTGAAATTCAGCCCTGTGCTCCAAGTACTCATTACTGCATTCTTTAGGGGAAAAAAAAATCCCAAAGAGTTGTAAAAACCTATTAGGAGGAGGAGAAGGCACTGCTCACATTTCAGCCCAGCCCGCTCTGCATCTTCCACTCAGCAGGATAATTATGTTCTCCTAAGATCTCACACTTGCAGGGAGAACAACTTCACTTCCAAGCACGCTGGCTTCAGGGACACCTTCCAGTAGCCTTCCAGGATCCGAAGGGGCCTACAGGAGGGCTGAGGAGGGACTATTGACAAGGGCTTGTGATGACAGGATGAGGAGGAATGGGTTTAAACTGGCAGAGAGGAGATTTAAATGGGATGTTAGGAGGAAGTTGTTGGCAGTAACGGTGGTGAGACACTGGAATGGGTTGCCCAGGGAGGTTGTGGAGCACAGAAGCACAGAATGTGATCAAAGAACACAGGCTGAGCTTTGAGGTGCCTTCCAACCTAAACCATTCTATGATTCTATAAATACTTCTGGGCAAAACCGGGGCTGAAGCATTGATTCACAGCCTAGTTTGAGATAGGAGTATCAAAACAGTCATGGAGCGAAAGGAATGTGTTGGCAGAACGGAAGTCATGAACGACCAGAAGTGTCTTTGAGCACTGTGTTTGAGAAAGGGAATGCACTGTGTGTCACCCCTAGCTTCAGGAATTCCTGCTGTGTGGAATTATAGAATCATAGAATGGTTTAGGTTGGAAGGGAGCTCAAAGCTCAGCCAGTTCCAACCCCCCTGTGCCATAGGCAGGGACACCTCCCACTAGAACAGGTGGCTCAAGACCTCATCCAACCTGGCCTTCAACACCTCCAGGGAGGTTGTGGAACACAGAAGCACCCAATGTGATCAAAGATCACATTGGGTGCTTCTGTGTTCCACAATCTCCCTGGGCAACCTGTGCCACTGTCTCACCACCCTCACTGCAAACAACTTGCTCCTAACATCCTGTTTCAAGCTCTCCTCCACCAGTTTGAACCCATTCCTCCTCGTCCTGTCATTACAAGACCTTGTGGATACTCCCTCCTCAGCCCTCCTGTAGGTCCCCTTCAGATCCTGCAAGGCCACTCCAAGGTCTCCTGGCAGCCTTCTCTTCTCCAGGCTGCAGAGCCCCAACTCTCTCAGCCTGTCCTCATAGCAGAGGTGCTCCAGCCACACTCCAGCCAGTATTGTTCCATGCTTGCAGATTCCAGACACCAGAGCTGAACACAGCTGCCCTTTCCCCATTAGCTCCCACATTTTCTTCCTTGGAGAGCTACTACACCATCTCCTGCAGGCCCATAATCAAAGCCAGGGTGCATCACTCTTTGCAGCTTTCAGGGAAGTTCGACTTGTCAACCCACTTCATGCCTTTGATGCACAACAGCCATCATCTCTGCAGGACAGAATGCACATCTGCATTCCAAACTAAAACACACACACACAGAGGAGAAGCTGACAAAGGGTTTCAATTGCCTGGGAAGAAAAAGTCAAAAGTGGGGTTTTTTTTGTTGTTTGTTTTTTTTTTTTAATTACCATTTTCATCAAAGCAGCTTTGCAGAGAAGAGAGAGCAGGTACTTAACAGAGGAACCCTGATCCTGGCATGCTTCCCTTGTGCTTGCTGAGGGATGGAGTTCCAGCTGGCTGCTGGCATCACTCCTCCAGAGATTAGGTTCCTTAGACAAAAGAACTCCAAATCCCACAATACACTTCAGCAACTCTTCACAACAAAACCACTGCACTTCAGGAAAGCAATTACTTGGACAAAAGCCCAGCACCTAGCAAGAGAACAAAACTTAAATAAACCCCACAAAGCAAGCACGAAGCAACAGAGAGGTAAAAGCAAAATACTAAGACTGAAAAAGCAAAAATTTGAACCCTCAAGAGGCAAATACTCTGCTGGAGCATGTCCAGAGAAGGGCCAAGAGGATGCTCAGAGGGCTGCAGCAGCTCTGCTGTGAGCACAGACTGAAAGAGTTGGGGCTGTGCAGGCTGGAGAAGAGGAGGCTCCCAGGTGACCTTCTTGTGGCCTTCCAGGATCTGAAGAGG
Organism: Psilopogon haemacephalus; assembly: GCA_013396835.1. NCBI lineage: Eukaryota > Metazoa > Chordata > Aves > Piciformes > Megalaimidae > Psilopogon > Psilopogon haemacephalus. Next base: position 5,607 of record VWZI01009235.1, read on the forward strand.
GCTACAGAAAAGCTGGGGAGGGACTTTTTAGGCTCTCAGATAGTGACAGGACTAGGGGGAATGGAGCAAAGCTGGAGGTGGGGAGATTCAGATTGGAGGTGAGGAGGAAGTTGTTGAGCATGAGAGTGGTGAGAGGCTGGAATGGGTTGCCCCTGCAGGGAGGTGTTTGGGGCCACATCCCTGGAGGTGTTTTTGTCCAGGCTGGCAGAGGCTGTGGGCAGCCTGCTCTAGGGTAGGGTGTCCCTGGGCATGGCAGGGGGGTTGGAATTAGATGATCCTTGTGGTCCCTTCCAACCCTGACTGATTCTAAGATTCTCTGATTCAATATAACAAACATTTCTATCTGCAGTGCTGTACCAGCACTATCATCTCCTTCATGTTCTCTTTCCAAAGCCTCTCTTGCCTATGTCATTTTTGGGGGCACTAAAGGCAAAATTTCACATGTTTTTAACTTACCACACCATTGCTAACTCCATGCTCTATGGGCCAGCAATCAAACCATGCTACCTGTTCTCTGTAATGGACTTACTGGTACGGAACTTGGTATCTGTGGTGGTCAGAAAGGTCATGTTAAATCTACTGGCTGGTCAAACACACCATGGCAGGGGGGTTGGAACTACATGATCCTCGTGGTCCCTTCCAACCCTGACTGATTCTCTGATTCTAACTACCCCAATCTATTGAAATGGGACACTGGAAAAGCAGGTTTCAGAAGCCAGAGTGATAGGTCATAAATTATATTCGATTTTTCATCTCCCAGGTAAATTCCCTCTCAGCAGAAATAACCCTGAAGGCTGAGAGCTGTCAATAGCTGCAAGAATAAATAAGTGCAAAAAAAAACCCCAGCAGGCCTCAGGAAAGGCTTATTTTTAATTAGGGAGATAGCCTCTATTCATAAGGAAGTGTTTTCAGAGGTCTTTTCCACACAAATTAAATTGATTACATCCTAAAATCAACCACAGTTCATCTTAGCCAGGGTAAAGGCTCTCCCTTCTCAACCACAGCAACAGGATGTGTGCTTAGGAACTCCATGAAGGTTAACTCCATCAAATCCAGCAAGGACTGTTTGTTACTGAAATCCAGGCAGATGAAGTTTCAACTTTTTTGTTTTTTGGGGTTTTTTTTTAAGGCAGTTTGCCCATAACCTGGCAAAAGAACAATGTCAACAATCCATAATTTTAAAAAAAAATTAAACAAAAAACAAAAAGCAACATTTGGATTGCAAACACTGTAGAAAGCCTCTAATACACCAGGTAAACAAACCCCAGCATGTGTGCTCAGGAAATTACACCTTCCCAGATGAACGTGCACACAAGAGCCACAGAGAGAGTCTTTGCTCTCAGTTAGGGTTTGCAGGCCACTGACTGTTAGGAAAGGATCCTCTAAGACTCCTCCATCACCCATTAGCCACCACGCACAGACAAAGAAAAAGCTTGGGTGCACACAAGTTATGTTGCCATGACTAATTACTTTACAGTTTGGGGGAAACTCATAAACAGCTGCTGAACACAGCTCACAGCTTCCTCTTGGCTAGTTGCAGGAAGAGCAGGAAACAAGGATGCAGTACAGAGCTGAGTGATGCTAGAGCTAGCTGCAGGAAGAGCAGGAAACAAGGATGCAGTACAGAGCTGAGTGATGCTAGAGCTAGCTGCAGGAAGAGCAGGAAACAAGGATGCAGTACAGTGCTGAGAGCTGCTAGAGCCAGTGGCAGGAAGAGCAGGAAACAAGGATGCAGTACAGAGCTGAGTGCTGCTAGAGCCAGTGGCAGGAAGAGCAGGAAACAAGGATGCAGTACAGAGCTGAGTGCTGCTAGAGCCAGTGGCAGGAAGAGCAGGAAACAAGGATGCAGTACAGAGCTGAGTGATGCCAGAGCCAGTGGCAGGAAGAGCAGGAAACAAGGATGCAGTACAGAGCTGAGTGATGCCAGAGCCAGTGGCAGGAAGAGCAGGAAACAAGGACGCCCACAGTGCAGTACAGAGCTGAATTCTGCTGGAGCAAGCTGTACCAAAGCACTCCACTTCCAGAAGAAGCCTCTTTGAGAGAGGAATCCATTAACTTGCGGGTGGAATCACACAGCCTGGAATGCCTGAGCTACAGCTGGCCAGAGCACATCTCAAGTTTCTCCAGGTCACAGTGATTCTGATTCAGGCTTAAGCCCAGAAGCAGGAAGGGGAGGGTCCACTTGCACAGCATTGAGAGGGAAGACCATGAGACCTTTCAGCCAGGATGCACTCCTACAACACAGAAGGCTCAGGTTCAAATCCATGCTCTGACTGCAGATAAGCACCCTCAAACATGGGGGCTACAGTATCTGTTTCTCCCTGGCTCTGAAGGTCCAGCAGCTGGGTCGAGGCAATGCCAAGCACAAATCCAGGCTGGGCAAGGACTGGATGGAGAGCAGCCCTGAAGAGGGCTGAGGCTGTGGGCAGCCTGATGTAGGGTAGGATGCCCCTGGGCATGGCAGGGGGGTTGGAACTGGCTGATCCTTGTGGTCCCTCCTAGATCAGGCTGCCCACAGCCTCTGCCAGCCTGGCTGCAAACACCTCCAGGGATCTGGCCCCAAACACCTCCCTGGGCAACTCATTCCAGGCTCTCATCACTCTCATGCTCAACAACTTCCTCCTCACATCACAGAGTCACAGAATAGTTTAGGTTGGAAGAGACCTCAAAGATCATTGAGTTCCAACCCCCCTGTGCCATAGGCAGGGACACCTCCCACTAGAAGAGAGTAGAATAGAATAGAATAGAATCATAGAATGGTTTAAGTTGGAAGTGACCTCAAAGCTCAGCCAGTTCCAACCCCCCTGTGCCATAGGCAGGGACACCTCCCACTAGAACAGGTCGCTCAAGGCCTCAATGCACGCTCAGGGTTTGTGCAGTTCAGGAAGGGGGCAGAGCCTGTTGTGTGCTTGATGCATTAAAGCAGAATTTCCATAGCCTGCAGGCTCCGCTGTAGTGATCTGCCAGTGATAGGAAATGAACACTGCCTTGCTTCACAGGGACTAGGTGTTCACCTGTCTTTTGTCTTTTGTGTTTTTTTACCCCCCCTGCCCATGCCACTGAGTGATTACCCTGTGGGTACAGAGCTGTGTGATAACAGAATGGAGATAATGAACTGCTGGAGGGATAAGCTAACAGATGGATGTGCAGGGCCTTCCAGCATCTGATGGGGGCTACAGAAAAGCTGGGGAGGGACTTTTGAGGCTCTCAGGGAGTGACAGGACCAGGGGGAATGGAGCAAAGCTGGAGGTGGGGAGATTCAGAGTGGAGGGGAGGAGGAAGTTGTTGAGCAGGAGAGTGGTGAGAGGCTGGAATGGGTTGCCCAGGGAGGTGTTTGGGGCCACATCCCTGGAGGTGTTTGCAGCCAGGCTGGCAGAGGCTGTGGGCAGCCTGCTCTAGGGTAGGGTGTCCCTGGGCATGGCAGGGGGGTTGGAACTGCCTGATCCTTGTGGTCCCTTCCAACTCTGACTGATTCTATGATTCTACTTAATTCTCAGTTCTGTATTTGAGCTCTCTGCATGGAAGGAACAAGAACCGAGGCTGGGCTGACCTGCAAAGGTTCTTTTCTGCACTTCACTTCCTTGTTGCTGGTCAGTATGAGCCTCTCAACCCACCACAGTGCTAAACAAGTCTCAGGTTTCTGAAGGATAAACAAGAGGGATTGCTCCACAGGGCTGGTTCACTCCAGCAATTAATTTTAAATTCTCAAGCCCCAAGGAAGTGGAGTTGTTTAGTCTGGAGAAAAGGATGCTGAAGGAAGAAACCTCATTGCAATCCACAACTCCCTGGAAAGGAGACTGCAGCAGATCTGGAGGTTGGTCTCTTGTTCTAAGGTACATGAGCTAAAACATGTGAAAACAGCCTCAAGTTGCTCCAGGGCAAGTTTAGGTCCGACATCCGAAGAAATGTCTTCACTAAAAGTGTTCTCAAACACTGGCACAGACAGCCCAAGAGGGGGCTGAATCCCAATCCCTGGAGGTGTTTAAAAGCCACAGAGATGTGGTGCTGAGGGACATGGCTTAGCATCAGCCTTGGTTGAATTAGAGAATGGTTGAACTCAATCATAGAATGGTCTAGGCTGGAAGGGACCTCAAAGTTCATCCAGTTCCCTTGCTTGAGCAGGGGAAAGAGCTGCAGTCCATGGCTGGTTTGATGTGCACTCTAAGAACTATATTCACATCAAAATAATCATCATAGGATCATAGAATGATAAAATGGTTTAGGTTGGAAGGGACCTCAAAGATCATCCAGTTCCAACCCCTCCATGCCACAGGCAGGGACACCTCCCACTAGAACAGGTCGCTCAAGGTCTCATCCAACCTGGTCTTCAACACCTCCAGGGAGGTTGTGGAACTCAGAAGCACCCAACGTGATCAAAGATCACATTGAGGTCTCTTCCAACCTAAACCATTCTATGATTCTGTGAGAATCTTCCAGCAAGCAGGGGAGTTAATTTGAATCTTCCCAACAGTCAGCCCGCAGAACACCACTAGAAATTCTCTCCAGGAATAACACAGAGCTCTTAAGCCCTAAAATTAATTGCTTAACCAACCACTGCACTCCTTGCAGTACACTGAGTGACTCTGGAGATTAATTTCTTTGTATTGCAAACGTCTGACCACATTTGGGTTTACTTCCTTACACCTGCTTGGCAATTTTAGCCCCGCTCACTATTTTGGTTACCACCTCTGGCTTTTGTTTCCCTGAAAGAGAATGTTTAGAGACACAGAAGTAATTACACTAAGAATGTTTTACTCCAGCCTCTCCAGTCTGTCCAAAACACCACTTCATTCTCCACCCCTTTGGTCACTTCCAGAGAAGGTGAGCCAGGCACGAAAAGAGATGAAGAAACTCTCCATCTGCTCAGTCAGACACAAAGGAAGTTGCTGTACTCTTCCCATCTTCTGCACTATTATTTCACTACCACACTGCTGCCAGGGCTGATGGTAAGAGAGAGATGAGCCTGAGGAAAGGACTTGCATGGCACTCTGCAAGGAGCACAGCCAGAGGAAAACAAACCTACAGTGATGATCTTTTCCTGTGTGCCTGCTATAAATATTTCCTACACGACGAGGAAATAAGACCTGGGCCAAGGAAGGCACTGCCAACTGTGACAACATCCCAAAATATCATGGTCGTTCAGTAAAGCAAAGCATGAACTGCAAAAAGGTAGTCTGGAATTAGCCAGAGAGTGCAGTGAATACAGATCCAACCACTTGTGGTCACTGCCTTCTCTAAATAATTATCCCTTACCACACTAACACATCTCTGCTGAAACTGATTTGTTTTCACATCACCCAAAACTCGGCAATGCAACAGCGATCCCCGAGCATCCGCACTTCCAACGACTTCAATGACTTCATTAAGCCCTCCCGGTAAACACTTGCTGTTAAAAGTAATCAATTTAATTACTACAACAGCAACAAAACCCTTCTGGCTAGGAAGAATGAAAAGCCCCACTACTTCAGAGGTTCTGCTTCATAGCTGCAAAATGAAAGCCCCACTACTTCCAGTACTTGACAGAATCAGTCAGGGTTGGAAGGGACCACAAGGATCATCTAGCTCCAACCCCCCTGCCACTTCAGAGGTTCTACTTCACAGCTTCAAAACAAAAGCTCCACTACTTCCAGTACTTCAGAGGTTCTACTCCACAGCATCAAAATGAAAGCTCCACTACTTCCAGTACTTCAGAGGTTCTACTTCATAGCTTCAAAATGAAAGCCCCAATACTTCAGAGGTTCATGGCTTCAAAATGAAAGCCCCACTACTTCCAGTACTTCAGAGATTCTACTCCATATCTTCAAAATGAAAGCTCCAATACTTCAGAGGTTCTACTTCATAGCTTCAAAATGAAAGCCCCGCTACTTCCCATACTTCAGAGGTTCTACTCCACAGCTTCAAAGCCAAGAAGCATCTCATTAGCTCCAGCAAAAGCCCCTCTTAGCCCTCTCCACAATAAACCTGACTAACCAGCTGCAGCCGTTTTCAAAACTAGGCAGCTTAAGACATCTGTAATCAGTCATGGCGTTGAGCAACCTGCAGGAGCTGCCTATCGAACACAACACGCAAGAGCCCCAGAGCCTGGCTCGCCCTGCCAGATGCAGCCCTTGCGGCTCTCGCCACCGCTTGGCTTCGTACCCAGCGAACTGCGAACGCTGCTATTAGCGGCTGTAATGGCTACCACAGGGCGCTCCTCGACACGCACACAAGAAAGCAGTCCTCATTAGGCAAAACGCCGCAATTAGCACCTAATCCTCGGCCTGCAAACCGGACACCGAGCTGAGGCACAGCTCCTTACCGCTCAGGAGACCATCTCGACTGGCAGAAAACGCCGGAGCCTGAGCCTCTGGGTCAGCACCGATGCCGAAAGCTGCTCAGGAGGCGGGCAGCCGGCAGAAGGCACACACAAAGGTCCCGCACCCCGATCTTCCGTAACGAACGTTTATCTGAGAAAAGCACCGGTGAACAGCTAAGAGACTGTAACCCCGCCGTAAGGCAGACGGCGCTTTCAGCCGCTGCAGGCACTCAGCGGCAACGAAGGCAGCGCTGCCCCTCACCGCCACGCTGCAGCGGTGCCGAGCAGCCCCGCAAGGGGCTGGGCAGCCGAGCCCGGGCGACTGCGCGCTGCCCCCGNCGCCACCGTGCCCGGCACGGAGCCCCCAGCCCGCACACACAGTCGCCAAAGAGGCTGCCCGGCCGGCCCCTGCCTGCGCACCCAGCCCGCC
>VWZI01009237.1:0-14567 GCA_013396835.1 Psilopogon haemacephalus
GGAATTTCTAAGAGAGAAGGGACATAGCCTGATAGCAATGAACAAGCCCCTCTATAGCCTGATAGTGATGAACAATCCCTGCTGTGAGGAATGCCTTTGAAGAAAAGCACAGCAGAATGCCTTTGGGGAGAAAGTGGAGCTGGAACAGAGGGGAGGAAAACAGCGGTGCAGACTTAGACAGTTCCTCCTTCTGGAAAACATAGCCAGAAGTTTCTAGTTGAAAAGAGGCGTTATTGTTATTGTTAATACTCAGGCAATAACCAATTATTGTCTGCTGCATATAATCCCCTTTCCAAGTTAGCTTATAGTATTTAGAGAATGTCCCTTGCACGCTGGCAATAAAAGGAGATGTAGAAGTGCAATAAAGTTGAGCTACGACCTAACCATATTGGTGTTGTGTTGTTTCTCCATTACACTGTTCGCAACATGAACAGAATTTGTAGTATTCATCATCGCAAATATTGTTTTAGATTAGACAGATAATTCTCAGTAAAACTCTGAGTGAAGTAGACAGGAGTGGGTGCTGGTTTGAACTAACTGGAGGATTTGAATGAGAAATTAGGTTATAGGCTGAGAAAGGAAAATATTGATGATTTTACTTCACTCACAGGTTTACTGAAAAAATGTATAAAAGTTAGAACCCAAAGAAAGATAAGACAGAGCTGCTGGAGCTATGCTTGCTGCTGCATCTCTGTCTCCCTGTCTTCTTAGCTGGATCTGTGTAACTTCACTAACTAGTTTCCTCTACTAACCTCTCTGGCCAATCTACCTCGCTTACCTGACATATAAGACAGATAGTGGGATAAGATTGGGATGTGGGGGTGAGGTAGTAGGGTGGTTGGAAACCCCTCTTAGGCACCTTGATCTCTGGGAGGGTCATGGTGTTTCTGTATTACCTTTTCATTGTATAGATCTGTAAATATCTGTTATATATTTTAAATATCTTTTTGTATATTGTGCAATGATGTAATCTTCATTTATTAACTTCCAACCAACTGAGTTCTAGCCTGGGTTATTTCAAAATGGGGAACACAAACACACAGATGGACGGACTCCTACCTTACTGGCTATTCCAAAAAACCTTCTTTTCATTGGTGGGGTTAGAGATGATTTACAGAATTAGCAGCTCCATCACATTTCCAGGGATAGAGGTGAGGTTGACTGGTGTGTAGTTGTCCGAATCTTCCTTCTTGATCTTTTTTGAAGACTGGAGTGACACTGTCCCTCTGTTACAGCATAATATTATGTGCCAACCCTGGTCCCCAGGGTAGGTCCTGCTAAGATTCATGTAATTCCTCTGATGTAAACAAAATTGAACCAACACCAAATGGCTGATGAGTTGGGTTCATTAAAGCAAATGAAAAACTTTCAATAATGGACTGGAGCAAACTGAAAATGGGAAGAAAAAAGGAGATGAAAAAGTAGATCAAGAAAGATACAAAGAAATAGAGAGAGTCAAGGAGAAAATGGAAGAGAGACCACCATTCCCTGGATCCTCTAAGAATTATTATAGGAACAGTTCAAGTTCTTGGTGACAGACACAAAGACTCTCACAGGGCCCTGCCTGGCAACTCTGTGTAAAGACATGGAACTCCAGAAGCTGCAGTCTTCCTTATCCCACTCAGCACGGGCAGGAGCAGTTCCTTCAAATCACAAATTTGTGCAGACAGAGGTTTGTACATTGGCCTTTCAGTGGTGCTATTACAATGGTTTTAAAATAAGGAAAGAGAGATTTCCAGCCTTCACAGGCTTATGTCTTTTAAGCCATAGTGCCAAGCCAGCAGCTCTCCTGAATAGCTATTAAGGCCAATCAAAACCATCACTCTGCTTATTCAGGCTGGGCAATGTCACACCCTGTTTGAGGCGATTTAGCAATTGGTATCTCACACCCTCTTCCAGTCCTCTAACACCAATTTTATCTTTCAAAAAGAAGGGAGAGTGGCTCAGTGACATCATCTAGATCATTCATCACTCATAGATGCACCCCATTGGGGCCCAATGGAACCCCATTGGGGTCCAATGGATTCATGTGTTTTCAGTTTATCTAAGAAATCTCTAATCCAGTTCTCACTGATAGGTGGAGAGTCTTGATTTTGTGACAAGCTCAGCATAAGCTGGCCATGTGCCTATGCAGCCTGGAAGGTAAATTTTATTTGGGCTACATCATGAGATTGTGGCCAGCAGGTCAAGAGAAGTGATCCTTCCCCTTTACTCTGCTCTTGTGAGAGCTCACCTTGAGTACTGTGTCCAGTTCTGGTGTCCCCATGATAAAAAGGACACAGAGCTGTTGGAATGAGTCCACAGGAGTGCCACAAAAATGACCCAAGGACTGGGGCACCCCTGCTATGAGGATATACTGAGGGAGCTGTTTAACCTACAGAAGAGAAAACTCTTGGGAAACCATGTATCTGATTTGAAGGGATCATACAGGAAGGCTGGAGGCAGACTTTTCGTAAAGGGTGTCTAGCAACAATACAAGAGAGAATCTCAGGAAGAAATTCTTCACTATAAGGGTGCTGGAACTCTGGAATAGACCACCCAGAGAGGCTATGGATACTTCCTCCCTGCAGGTGTTCAAGGTCAGGTTGGATGACGCCTTGAGCAGCCTAGTCTAATTGAGAGGCTCTGTACTGTGCTCTTTTAAGCAGGTTCCTGTCTTTCTTGAACTGATTCACAGAATCATAGAATCATTGAATGACTTAGGCTGGAAGACACCTTAGAGATTGACTAATCCAACCTCCCTGCCATAGGCAGGGACCCCTTTCAACTAGACCAGATTACTTAAGGCCTCATCCAACCTGGTCCCAAACATCTCCAGGGACAGGGCATCTAAAATGTCTGGATAATCCATTCCATGTCCCTGGAACGCCACCCTCATAGTGAAGAATTTATTTCTAAGATTCAATCTAAACCTATTCTCCAATTTAAACCTATTTCCCCTGGCCCTATTGGTGGACACTCCTGTAAAAAGTCTCTCTCCAGCCTTCCTGTAGGTTTCCTTCAGGTATTGCAAGACAGTTATAAAGTCCCCCTACAATCCTATTTTCTCCAGGCTGAAGATTCCAATTCCCTTAGCCTACCATCATACCAGAAGTGTTTCAGCCCCGGACCATATTTGTGGCCCTCCTCTGGACTTGTTCTGATAGATCTGTGTCCCTCTTACAATAGGGACAACAGAACTGGATGTAGTATTCAAGGTGGGGTCTCACCAGAGCAAAGAAAAGGGGGAGAATCACCTCTCTTGATCTGCTGGCCACACTCTTCATTCATCCCAGGATACAGTTGGCCTTCTGGGCTGCATGAGTACACTGCTAGCTCATGTTGAGCTTCTCATCTATCAACACGGCCAAGTCCTTCTCTTCAGGGTTATTCTCAAACTACTTTGTACCCAGTTTATATTTGTGCCTAAAATTGGGCTGACTGAGGTGTAAGACCATGCACTTTGGCTTGACAAACCTCATGCAGTTTGCAGTGGCTTATTTCTCAAGGCTGCCAAAGTCCATTTGGATGGCATCCGGTCTCTCAGGTTAATAGACACACACCACACAGCTTGGTGTTGTTGGCAAACCTGCTGACAGTGCACTCAGTGCCATTGTCCATGTCTCTGACAAAGATGCTGAACAGTACTGGACCCAGAACAGACACCTGAGAAACTACATTTGTCAGTAGTCTCCACATGGACATTGAGCTGTTAATCACAACTCTTTAAGTGCAATCTTCTTGAGTGCAGTCTCCTTACCAAGTGGTCCATGCACCAAATCCATATCTCTCCATATTAGAGACAAAGATGCCATGTGGAACTTCTCAAATATGATGGCTAGTGGCCTAGCAACTTCAGCCACTAGTTCTTTCAGGACCCATGAATGTATCTCATTAGATCCTTTGGACTTGTGCAACTTCAAGATCTTTAGATGTTTGCAAACCTGATCTGCTTTAATCTGGGTAGTTCTTTATTCTCTCTGGCCAAGCTAATTCCCTCTGTGACTTGGATAGAGTGGCTTCAGTGAAGACTGAAGCAAAATAGCAGCTGAGTACTTCATCTTCCTCCCTGTCTTCCAGTATCTGAAGGTGGCCTACTGGAGAGCTGAGGAGGGACTATTTGCAAGATCTTGTAATGACAAGATGAGGGGTAATGGGTTTAAGCTGGAAGAGGGGAGAAGGAAGAAGTTTTTTGAAGTGAGGTTGGTGAAACACTGGAATGGGTTGCCCAGGGAGGCTGTGGATGCTTCCTCCCTGGAGGTGTTCAAGGCTGGATTATATGAGGCCTTGAGTGACCTGTTCTAGTGAAAGGTGTTCCTGCCTGTGGCAGAGGGTTGGACTTAGATAATCTTTGAGGACCCTTCCAACTAAACCATTCTATGACTCTATGACTTCAGTAACCAGGTCACCTGTATCCCTCTGGAGAGCCTCCACACTCTCTCATTTTTGTTTTTTCCTCTCATAATCCTGTAGAATCTTTTTCTTTTATTTTTAGTGTTTAATAGATTTGACTCAGTTAGGGCCTTAGCTTTTCTTCTCTGATTTCATGAGCAATTTCCAGGTTACCAATCCTTGCTTCCAAACTTTGTGGATTCTTCTTCTTAATTTGATTTTAGTCAGGAGTTCCTTGTTCATCCATATAGGTTTCCTAGTGCTTTTGCCTGATTTCTTCCTTTTAGGAAGGCAATGCCCTTGAGCATGGAGGACATGATCCTCAAAAGTCAGCCAGCTTCACTGGGCTCCCTGTGCCTCAGGGCTTTGTCCCATGGTCCCACTTCCCAAGGACACATCTGAAGACACAGAAGTCAGGTCTTCTGAAGTTGAGAGTTTCAAGCTTGCCTAGCTTCCCCTTATTTGCTACCCTTAGGATCTTAAACTCCACCATCTCATGGTCACTGCAGCCAAGGCTGCCCATGAGCTTACCACCACCCACTAGTCCCTCCCTTTTGGTGAGAACAAAATCTAGCATGGCACCTCTCTTCATTGGTTCCCTATTGGTTGGAGGAGGAAGTTATCATGAGTGCATTCCTGGCACCTCCTGGATTGCTTATATTCTGTTGTCTCTGCAATTGATGTTGGGATTGGTAAAGTCCCCCATGAGGTCCTGTCTATGAAAAGCCTCATCCACTTTGTCTTCCTCCTCAGGATGCCTGTTGTCTACCTGGGCCCAGGTCAAAGATGTGATAAGAAGGCTTCTCTTCCTGGTATAGCCCACAGATTACTACCCATTGTTAATCTTTGTGAGAGTCTGAAGTCTCTCCCTTGTTTGAATCGACGAAGATAAGGATTGCCTTGTTTCCGTCCCCCAAACTCAGACAATGCTCCTGGGTGAATGCTTAAGGGATGCAAATTATCAGAGATACAGCACCTTTGCTGATGCTCCAGGATGTAAATACTGTGATTTTTTGTGACTTTCCCAGATTTCTGCCTGGCAGGAGTACCCAGGATATACATGGCCAGTATCAGCTACCCCGAAGAGAAGACTTATTTGTATTCAGGGGAAGAAGAGGTAAGCAGAACAGGGAGGGGGCGGAGGCCCTTTCCAGTTCTGTCCCTGGAACCCTGATAAGGCATGACAATGCACAGGAGGAATTCCTGGGGAGCTGCACCTGGACACTGATAAGACTGGGACTGGAAAAAAATGTATTAAAAAAACACCTGAGAAATGCCTGCCAAGAGAAGAACTCAGGATGGAGAACCCAAGGAACAACAACTCTACCAGCTAGAAGACGACTCCTGACGAATGCTAGGGAGCATCCCTGGACCATGCACACCTCTCTCTCTCATCCCGTCTCTGTGTGATGGTAATATAATCCCTGCTCTTCTCCTTCTCCTGCTATTTTCCTCTCCTAATTTCTCTGTTGTTTCCTCCCTCTCTCCCCCACTCCCTCTTTCCCGCTGTTTTTTCCAACTTTATCCTTTAATAAATAGTTTTATGGTGATACCTTGTCTCACTTGTACCTTAATTTCACAGCACAGGAATCTGTAAGAACAAGTCTTGCTCCTCCGGGCAGAGATCATGTTAATCCCTGGCCTCCGGACCTTGACAACCTTCCAGGTAGGCAATGATGACCATGAAAGAAGAAAATTAAAGGCTAACAAGACAGACTTCAGGGCCCTGGGTCATCTGTTCAAGGGAGTGGGAGCACAGGTAGTATTCTTTTCTCTCCTCTCTGTTGAAGGGATTAACCCAGAAGGAATGAGAAGGACTCACCTGCTCAACTTTTTGCTTTGAGACTTCTGTCTCAAACAGGACTTTGGCTTTTTTGACCATGGATCACTCCGCATGACACCAAGTCTGCAGGCAGCAGATGGGGTGCATGTCTCTTGAAGCGGAAGAAGGTTCATATAGCAGGGGTTGGCTGGGTTCATTAATTGTGCTTTAAACTACGTTGGAAGGTGGGGGGAGAGAGAAAGCCAGGCTTACTGTAAGCAAGCCTGAGACAATTGTGGGGTTATGTGTCAGCTCCACTGCTATCTCAAGGGAGGTAGATAACAATGAGTTGTGTGTTGGAGAGGATGCAAAGGCTAGCAATGAGTATAAGCTGAGGGATGGTACACCAGGGTGGGAGGCTAATAAGAGCCTCCAGCCTTTTAACTTGCAGCATGCTGGGGACATGTAAGAATTCTTAAAGTCTTATAGAGATGTACCACAGGAATCAAGTAATAAGGAATCAGCACACGCAGAGCTTACTGCTAGGTTGGTGGCCATGGAAGTGGCTGGGAATGGTCAGACTGCAATGGTCAGAAAGCCAATAGATTAACTCCCTCCCTGAAATGCTTATATACCAATGCATGGAGTATGGGAAATAAGTAGGAAGAGATGGAGATCTGTGTTAGGCCAAATAACTGTGTTATAATTGCCATCACTGAAACATGGTGGGAAAGTTCCCACGACTTCAATGTTCTCATGGATGGCTCTGTACTGTTCAGGAAGGATAGACCAGCAAGACGAGGTGGGGGAGTTGCTCTCTATGCATGAGAGCAACAGAAATGTGCTGAGTTCTATCGAAGGTGGGAGACAGAACAGGTTGAAAGCTTGTGGATGAGAATTAAGAGATCTTGGAAAGGAAGTGAAATTGTTGTAGGTGTCTACTATATACCACCAAATCAAGAGGAAGATGTTGATGAAGTTTGTACAGACAGTTGGAGGTAGCCTTTAGAGCTAATTCCTTGGTGCTCATGTGTGACTTCAATCACTCTGATATTTTCTGGGAAGCTCACACAGCCAGGAACAGTCAGTCATAGAACCAGTCAGGTTGGAAGAGACCTCCAAGATCACCAAGTCCAACCTATCACCCAGCCCTATCCAATCAACTAGGCCATGGCAATAAGTGCTCCTTCCAGTCTTTTCTTGAACACCTCCAGGGATGGTGACTCCACCATTTCCCTGGGAAGCCTATTCCAATGGCAAATCACTCTCACTGTGAAGAACTTCTTCCTAATATCCAGCCTATACCTCCCCCAGCACAACTTGAGACTGTGTTCCCTTGTTCTGTTGCTGGTTGCCTGGGAGAAGAGAGTGACCCCCACACGGCTACAACCTGCCTTTAGGTAGTTGTAGACAGCAATGAGGTCAACCCTGAGCCTCTTCTTCTCCAGACTGGACAACCCCTCTTCCTCAGCCTTTCCTCAGTCCAAAAGGGTTTTTCAGTGTATCAATGATAACAGCTTGATGCAGGTAGTGGAGGAACCACCAAGGAGAAGTGCACTGCTGGACCTTGTATTAAGTAATAAAGAGGGCCTGGTTGAGGACATTAAGGTTGGGAACAGCCTTGGGAACAGTAATTATGACATAGTGGAATTCAGTATTATACAGGGTAGAAGCAGACCAACAAGTAGAATTATAACCCTGGTCTTCTGCAGAGCTAACTTTGTGTTCTTCAGAGACATTATTGCAGAAATCCCCTCAGTTAAGGCTCTGTCGGGTAAAGGAGCCCAGGAAAGTTGGTTAATTTTAAAAGACCACTTCCTCAAATCCCAAGCCAGGTATGTTCCCTTGAGTAGGAAATCTGGTAGACATGCCAGGACATCTGCATGGCTGAGCAAGGAGCTCCTGAAGGAAATCTCAGGGAAGAAAGAAACTTACAATTCATGGAAGAAGGGATTGGTCTCTTGGGAGAACTATAGAGAAGTTGTCAGGGAATGTAGGAAGGCAATAAGGAAGGCCAAAGCCTTCTTGAAAGTGAAGCTGTCAAAGGAAGTAAAAGAGAAAAAGAAGGGCTTCTACAAATATATCCATAGGAAAACGAAGAGTAGGGAAGGTGTGAGGCCACTGCTGAATGAGGAGGCATCCTTGAGAACTGAGGATGCTGTCGAGGTCCGGAGGCCAGAGATTAACATGATCTCTGCCCGGAGGAGCAAGACCTGTTCTTATAGATTTCCGTGCTGTGAAATTAAGGTACAAGCAAGACCAGATATCACCACAAAACTATTTATTAAGGGATAAAGTTGGACAAAACAGAGGGAAAGAGGGAGTGGGGGGAAAAGAGAGAGAGAAAGAGGGAGGGAACAACAGAGAAATTAGGAGAAAAAAAAGAGCAAGGGAGGGAGACCAGTAGGAATTACATTTCCATCAGACAGAGACAGGCGGGGAGTGAGAGAAAGAGAGGTGTGCACAGTCCAGGGATGCTCCCTAGCATTCATCAGGAGTCTGTCTTCTAGCTCGTCGAGTTGTTGTTCCTTGGGTTCTCCTTCCTGAGTTCTTCTCCCTGGGTGCCTCTTCTGAGTTCTTCCTCCTGAGTTCTTCTATTGGCAGCCATTTCTCAGGTGTTTTTTTAATACATTTTTTTCCAGTCCCAGTCTTATCAGTGTCCAGGTGCAGCTCCCCAGGAATTCCTCCTGTGCATTGTCATGCCTTATCAGGGGTCCAGTGACAGCACCAGGGAGGGCCTCCACCCTCCACCTGTGTCACTTACCTGTTCATACCCGGAATACACGTAAATCTATTCTCTTTGGGGTAGCTGAACATCCTGAAAACCATTGCTAGGCAGAAATCTGGGAAAGTCACAAAAAAACACTGTATTTACATCCTGGTGCATCAGCAAAGTGCTGCATCTCTGATAATTTGCATTCAGCCAGGAGCCTTGTCTGAGTCTGGGGGAAGAAGACAGCAATCCTTATCTTTGTTTATTCAAACAAGGGAGAGACTCTCACAGATGCAGAGAAGGCAGAATTGTTGAATGCTTTCTTTGCTTCAGTCTTTACACTTAAGGCTGAACTCCACTATGTACTCCAGACCCTGTATGAAGGAAAGGAAGCCTGAAAGAGGGAATGCTTCCCACTGGTCAGTGCAGACTGGGTTAGGGATCAACAACACAAATTGAACATTCATACGTCCATGAGCCCTGATGAGAGAACTGGCTGATGTTATCGTTCTGCCACTCTCCATCATTTTTGCCAAATTGTGGCAGACAGTAGGGGGTGCCTGAAGACTGGAGGAGAGCCAATGCCACTCCATTATTCAAAAAAGGCAAGAAAGAGTTTTCAGGAAACTATCAATCAATCAGCCTTGCCTCCATCCCTGGAAAAATGATGGAGTGATTTCTTCTAGAAGGCATCTCAAGGCACTTGGAAGAGAAGGTTATCAGGAGCAGTCAGCACGGATTTACCAAAGGGTAAATCCATGACTAACCTGATAGCATTCTATGATGCTATAACTGAATGAGTAGATTCAGGGGGTGGATGTAGTCTACCTTGACCTTATCATGGCCTTTGACACTTTCTCCCTTGACATCCTAGTGAGCAAGCTCAGAAAGTGTGAGGTGGAAGAGAAGACAGTGAGGTGAATTAGGAACTGGTTACAAGACAGAGTTAGAGAGTGGTGATCAATTGTGCCAGGTCCAGCTGGAGTGCTGTAACTAGTGGAGTCCCCCAGGGATCAGCACTGGGTCCGGTGATGTTCAATATCTTCATCAATGACTGTAATGGTTAGTTATGGATGTGATATGTATTTTGAAAGTTAATATAGTTTATTAATTTTTAAATTCAAAACAGATAAGAAACATAACTATATAACAAACATTAAACTTAAAACTGGAAAGAGGTTCTTAGTTTCAATTGAACCTGTTGCCCACCAGGGAACTTGAGTGGCTCTTTTCTGCTGCTCAGACAGAAGGTATTCAGACTCACTTAAGAATTTACAGAATTTTGCTAAAGATTTGCTGAGAGGCTTTTGAGTGTTTACTCACAAATTAGCCTCTCCTGATTTCCAGTGTTACATTATAGTATCAGACCATATTCAACGCACGTGGAGGAGTTGCTGTCAGTGTTTTCAAAGCTGTTAGAGGCTTTGAAGTTGCCAGACTCTTTTTCAGGTAGCTGGGGGTCTAGCACAATCTCTGACCTGGTTCCTCTTGACTCCTGATTCAACAGAAAACTTGCAGAAGGGCAGACAGGATGCCATGAGGCAGTAGCACAGAGAGCACACTGAGGCAAAAGCAGCAATGGCAGCAGCCACCCATTGTGTTAATGACTCATTTCTTTTATCCATGCAGCCCAAATCTAATGGGCCTTTGGACACAGCCAATCAGAATGGCACTTTGCCAAGCTTGACCATACTAGGTGAAGCCAGGGCTTTTGTTTTCCTTTCCCACAATTGCTTCCCTGAGCACAGAAGGAGGGGGAGCAGGGGAGCATGTCCAGGCAAGCCAGGACATGTTCAGGCCTATTTAGGCTCACAACAACAATTAGATTGATGAGAGCGCAGAGTGTCTGCTCATCATGTTTGCTGATGACACCAAACTGGGAGGCTTGGCTGATACAGCTGAAGGCTATGTGGCCATCCAGCAAGACTTGGACAGACTGGAGACCTGGGCACAGAGGAGCCAAATGAGGTTCAACAAGAGAAAACGCAGAGTCCTTCACCTGGGGATGAATAATAAACTGCACCAGTACAGGCTGGGAGGTGATCTGCTGGAGAGCAGCCCTATGGAGAGGGACCTGATAGTCGTGGTGGATAAAACATTATCCATGGGACAGTAGTCTGCCCTTGTGGCAAAGAAGGCAAATGGGATCCTGTGATATACTAGGAAGAGTGTTTCGAGCAGATCAAGGGATGTTCTCCTCCCACTTTACTCTGTGCTAATGAGACACCATCTTGAATACTTGTATCAGATTTAAACCACCTACCCCAAGCCCAAAAGCCCAATAAATACTCAATCCAATTTGGAAGTAAAAAAAAAAAAGGTAAAAAACTTTAACAATAACTAGGAGGAGGAAAAGGGCTTTTTTACAAAAGGTGAGAGAAGAGGGGAAACAAAATGCAGGGTAGTGGGAACGAGGGAAGAAATACAGAAGGTGGGGAGAAGGGAAGAAAGGGGAAACAAAATACAAATACAACCCATGGAAGGCAATTGAGTCCAAAGGCTGAGGTGGATGGTTTTGATGTTAGATGAAGGCGGGATGTAAGAATTTGATGGTGAAAAGCAGTAAGTGTTCCAAATAAAAATGACGGTGCTCTCCACATGGGTGGCAGAGGACCACGTGGTCTGGCAGCAGAGAGCAGCAGAGCAATCACTCCAGGCAAAGCAGGGGCTGAAAAGAGAGAAAACAAGCTGGACTCTCCTTTTTTATAGCCTGGTCCTAGCAGGAAGTGGGAGTGGTTAGCCATGACCCCTGGGAAAAGGACCACCCCTTGGAAGGAGTCAGGGGGTTCCCAGGTGGGCTTAACTCTTTACAATACTGCATTCAATTTTGGGCTTCCCAGTTTAAGAGGGACAGGGATCTGCTGGAGAAGGTCCAGTGGAGGGCTACAAGGATGATTAGGAGTCTGGAGCACATGCCTTGTGACGAGAAGGTGAGGTACCTGGGGCTTTTTAGTCTGGAGAAGAGAAGACTGAGAAGGGATTTGATAAATGTTTATAAATATATAAGGGCTGGGGTTCAGGGTGGACACAGACTCTTCTCATGTCCTTCCTGTGATAGGACAAGGAACAATGGATGTAAACTGCAGCACAGGAGGTTCCAGCTCAATACAAGGATGAACTGCTTTACTGTGAGGGACATGGAACACTGAAACAGGCTCCCCAGAGAGGTTGTGAAGTCTCCTTCTCTGAAGACTTTCAAGGCCTTCCTGGATGCATTCCTCTGTGACCTGAGCTAGATTATGGTCCTGCTCTGGGCAAGGGGGTTCAACTCAATGATCTCTTTGGGTCCCCTCCAACGTCTGACATCCTGTGATCCTTTGAACACACCCACCTCATTTCCCCTGCCCATCCTTTCTGAAGAGTGTATACCCTTCTAATCCAAGACACCAATCATAGGAGTCATTCCACTATGTCTCTGTGATGCCAATGAGATCACAGTGCTGCAGGCACACAAGCATTTCCACCTGTGCTGGTTTGAACTAATTGGAGGATTTGAATGAGGAATTAGAGTATAGGCTGAGAGGAAATCACTGACAATGCTACTTCACTCATAGCTTTACTGAGAAAGAAAAAAATTGTTTTGAGAGTTGTAACCCAAATATAGATAAGTCAGACTGCTTCATACCTCTCTGGGCTGTGGCTGGCTCCTTGCATGGCTCCTTGCATGGCTCCTCTTCCCTGCCTTTTGTAGCTGATTCTGAATAATTTCACTAACTTCTTTCCTACTGCTAATCCAGCTGGCCGATCTACCTTTGCCAATCTGTTGCATCAACAGATGGTGAGATAAGATTGGGGAAGAGGGGAAAGCTGGTAGGGGTGGATAGAAACCCCTCTTAGGGATTTTGATTTCTGGGAGGGGTGTGGTGTTTCTGTATTACCTTTTTCGCTGCATATATCTGTAAATATCTGTTATACATTGTAAATATCTGCTTGTATATTGTGCATAGCTGTAAATATAATGCTTCATTTATTAACTTCCAGCTGATTTGAATACTAGCCTGGGTCATTTCAAAGTTGGGGTGGGGGGGGCAGGCAATTGCTAGACCACCACACCACCTATTCTTGGTTATTGCTGATCCTATGGGCATTCACATAAGGAAACTTGAGGTCCGTCCCTGATAAAGTAACTAAGGCCACTGATGAAATACAGTTGCACTTCAGCAGCACTACTAGTTTAATTCCCAATGTTACTATGCCTTTCTCAGGGTTGTCTTCAGTTGATCTGGATATTCCAGATATGGCCTCACCAGTGCAGAGTAGAGGGAGAGGGCAACCTTTGTCAATCTTATGATTCTTTGTCAGGTCAGCAGAAGGGTGTCTTGACATCCTTTATCAGAGAGTCTCACACTACCAGCACCTCCCATTTCTTTTTGTGATAAGCACTGCACATTTCCATTGGAGTTTCACTGTGTTGTATTTGCTTGTGAGTGTCAAGAGACTATACTACCATAAACCAGAGATTGGGGTGGGGAGAGGGGGAATGTATGAGAGGAGATGTGTGCATGGTCCAGGGATGTTTTGTAGTGTTCGTCAGGAATTCTTCTGGCATTGTTCTGTTGGGGGGTTGTTGTTCCTTGAGTTCTTCTCTCTGGCAGGAATTTCTCAGGTCTTTTATACATTTTTTTCCAGTCCCAGTCTTATCAATGTCCCAGAGCAACTCCCCAGGATTCCTCCTGTGCATCCTCATGCATTAACAGGGATCCACAGTGGCACTGGGGAGGGCCTCCGCCCCCTTCGTGTGCTGCTTACCAGTTCATACTCTGAATACACATATGCCATAAGCCTTTTCTCTTCGGGGTAGCCGATACCAGGTCGTACATAATCCTGGGCAATCAAGCCAGGCTGAAATCCCTGAAAGTTACCAAAAACCCCACAATATTTACATCCCAGAACATCAAAAAAGGTGCTGTATGTCTGGTGATTTGCATCTCTTAAGCATATGGCCAGGAACACTGTCTGAGCTTGGGAAGGAAACAAAGCAATCCTTATCTTTGTGGATTTAAACAAGGAAGATCCTAATGCAGACTCTCACAAAGATGTGTCATTATCACTGGTTCTGATGAAGGATTTTGATTTTGGAACTAACTCTATATGTCTGTCTCAGCTTCTTTAATACTGTGTAGCCTTGCAATGATTTCTTGTACTTCATTCACCTGTTGGAATAGGCTGTCTACCTGACTGCACCTTAGACATTTATTTATCTATGAATATTGCTTTGTTTATTGTGCTGGTTTGAATTAATTGGAGAATTTGAGTGAGAAATTAGACTATTGGCTGAGAGAGGTAAACACAGTATGTCACTTCAGCCCAGAGTTTTACTGAGAAAGAAAAAAAATTTGTTTTTAAGTGTTGTACCCAAAACACTAGATATCAGATGGTTTCTGGCCACTCAGGCTGTGGCTACTTCTCTCTGCATGGTATCCTTTATCCCTTTGTCTTGCTAGCTAATTCTCAGTAATCCTACTAACTACTTTCCTACTACTAACCCCCCTGGCCGATCTACATACGCTTATCTTCAGCATCAACAGGTGGTGAGATAAGATTGGGGAAGGAGGGAAAGGTGTAGGGGGTGGTTAGTTACCCTCTCTTGCGGATTTTGGTCTCTGGGAGGAGTGTGGTGTTTCTGCATTACCTTTTCATTGTATATATCTGTAAATATATGTTATACCTTGTAAATATTTGCTTGTATATTGTGCATTGCTGTAAATATAAAGCTTCATT
>VWZI01009238.1:5833-60125 GCA_013396835.1 Psilopogon haemacephalus
GTCATCTGCAAACTTGCTGAGAGTGCACTCGATTCCTCTGTCCATGTCACTGACAAAGATGTTAAACAGCACTGGTCCCAGCACTGACCCCAGTCTAGAATATATGTGCTAGAGATTTAACCTGTGTAACATTGCTTGTTGTGTAACTGCTCAGAGATGTGTTGGTATTTAATACTATTCCAGTCTCTGTCAATTGCTAGCCATTCTATGGGCAAGAACTACTGAGAATAAATCAATTTAATGGAACAAGAAAAAGCCCCAAACCATTAGTCAGACTATTAGGTGCACCAAAAAAAAGTAGATTTTTCTTTCACCACTAAGGCTTCTTGAGATTTGGTTTAATATGTGGTGCCAGGTTTTTGGTGTTTTTTTGTTTGTTTGTTTGTNTAACCAGACATACACACATGAATTTAAGGTGTTATTTTTTACATATAGGGTGCTAATTTACTGAGTATAAATCTTTTATATGTTACATAGCCCTGTGAAGGGCTTAATTTCTGTCCCAGCTTTGAGAAACTCTTATTTCCTCTATCAGTTACAAATTAAAAATACATTGATGTTGCCATATGCAAAATAAATGTACAAACATGTTTTTGTTTTTTTCCTGCTGCACTATGAACACCAAAATTGTTACCCCTAGTTTTGTAGGAATGCTCTCAGAACAACTCCCAAGTCTGAGACTTAAGAAAATAAGGGTAATTTGAATGTATATGTAACTGTTGAGAATCAATTAAATACAATGCTCACTAATTTAGAGTACAGTAGCTCTGTGGCTGGCAGTGCTATAATCTCTGAAATACTTCTACTGACTTTCATGTCTGTTCAGAGAGCAAGTAATTAGAGGAGACAAAATAGGGTATCCCAGTAGCTGTCTAGTTAAGTCTCTAGACAATATTACTTTGTTCCCTTAACAGCTCATTCCAGTGGATTCTTTCTTATCACTTTGTGCTTTGGAAAATGTGAAAATTGACTAAGCATCAGAATTTTTAATTAAAATTTAATTCAAATTTATAATTTTAAATTAATGCATAGCATTCTTTGAAAGCTGCTGCATTTAGATGCCTAAGAATTTATATGTTGTAGTTTCTGGTGCTTAGATAATTTATTTTGGTTAGCACGCCACCCTGTTAAATAAGAGGAATCTGAGTCAATGTAGTTATGTGTCTGCTATAATTGCTATGAATTAAATGCTTTACAAAATAAATGCAGAGGTGTTAATTTTGACATTTTGTGTGTGTGCGCTAGTATGTATCTATCTAAAGAGATAATTTCAACCTATGATGCAGTACTAGTTGTAGGAACTAATATAATTAAACTAAACTGTATCTTATCACCTGAAGCATCATCTCTGCAGATCTTTTTTTTTTTTTTTTTAATCTGTAATAATAATAATTGCTTTTCACTTCACTTTTAAATATGTGAGAGATTTGACTTGCTCACTTTATAGACTCAGAGCTTGGAAGGAGTTTTTATGGAGGCAAAAATTTAAAAAAAGATATGATGTTTCTATATCAGTGTGAGAGCAGAAAGAAAAAAACAGATATAGCAATTAGTGTTATGCAAGGATTTATGGGACTCTGGTCTGTCCATGTGAATTAAAACCTGAATTCTTTCAGCAGGAATTTCTGGTTGTGCTTACTGACAGTTTCTAAACAAGGAAAATAATGTTTTATTCTTCCAAATTAATATCTTCTGATTGAAGCCTGTATTGAATTGATTCCCACTGCCTTTGTTATCAAAACACACCACAGGATTATTTATTTAACCACAGAGTACTTTTTAATCTGTTTGATTGAAAACTTCAGTGACCTCTATTGCAGGATGTTGTGTCTTCATCTATCTCTTTTTTTTTTTTTCACGTTTATGATTCAAAGCTTTAGCTAGTTGTGAGAATTTCCTGGAATGTTTACTGCACTTTTGGATGAGTTGTCAAAGTTTATTTATGTTAGTAAGAAAACTACAATTTAGGTTGAGTGTAGGAGAGGTGATAATGTCATGGTTGGTTGTTTTTACAGTGAAGACTTCGTAGGTAAGAGGCCAGTCTTTGTGCAAACTCCTGCTATGAATAGTGGTTATGACGAGAAGCACATAGTGGAGTGTTTGAAGTAGTTTAATGATGTTTCTTATTTTTGTTCAAAGTAAGTACAATTTTACAGTTAATTCCTGTTTTTAATTTGAAGGCTTAATGACAGAATTAAAGATGGTTTTATTAATGTTGTTCTCCACAGGTTTTAAGACAGACATGTGCAACAATTTTGACACTGATGTAATATTAGCTTTCTTGCAGGTTAATTGCTTCTGAATTCTTTATGTACAGAGATTTTTGTGGTTTAGCAGGGCTCAGTTTAGGAATATATTTAGCAGTTTTTATCAGTAGTTGAATTATGAGATGATTGTATTACATTAGCTCCCGTTTATGTGCTTAATACCTATAATGGATCTGTCACACAGCTCTGACTCACAGAAGAGGATTAAGGTTCAAATGGATAATCTATAGAACAGGACAACATAATACTGCTTTTTGGCATTGCAGTGCTGAGGGGAATGTTAGCAGTCTCTCATTTACTAACCTAAAATTGTTGTGTTCTGACTTGGGATGAACAGACTTAGCCATGAACTGAAATGCTGCTTTTTCAGAAGGGAATTATTCTGTGAAACAGAAACGTCCATGTTTCA
This sequence comes from Psilopogon haemacephalus, assembly GCA_013396835.1. Taxonomy (NCBI): domain Eukaryota; kingdom Metazoa; phylum Chordata; class Aves; order Piciformes; family Megalaimidae; genus Psilopogon; species Psilopogon haemacephalus. The sequence goes on from VWZI01009238.1 coordinate 8,510, forward strand.
TTTCCCACCTGATTTTTATGCACTTATCTTTTAGTCTTCAGCTACAGATGAAAAGTTGGAGAGCTTTGTGTAGTCTGTGCTGCAGCCTGCAAGAAGCTGTAGTACAGCTTTACAGTTGCTTCTTTGGGCATATGTGCAGTCTTGGCAGAATATGCTATTTCTCTTTTTTATAAACTAATGTTATCATCTGTGTTAAAGCTGCATTAATTCCATACATTACCAAAGAACATTTAAATCAATTAAAACTACAGTTAGATGACTGCGGTATTAATAGTTGTTCTGGCTTATGAACTATGAGGAAAGGAAACATGCAAGCAAGCTCAACTAAAATGTCAGATTTTTAACTTGATGCTTTCTCTTACTGGAGAAGTACATTTGAGCTTTGTTGTTTTCAGTTGAGTGAAAAGAAGTTGAGGATTCACACATTAATACCAATCTAGATGAGTGACAACTACTTAGGCAGAGAATTGATCCTTCTTTAGACAAACTGGAGGAATATAATTTTTTTTTTTTTTCTTGAAAGATACCTGCAGAATACTTAATTTTAAAAGTTTTCTTAGTATTATTCAAACTGAGAGCAGAAAGGGAAATGCCTTACATTATTACTTAGTCTTCCTCAAGGGCGGAATGGGGTTGACTAACCAAATGCATCACCAACCATGCATTGGTTTTGCATTTTGAAAATGTGCCTAAGACAGATTGGCTTTTATTGCTTCTTTTTTTTTGAGTTATGATGAGAAGCAAACTTTTATACAGTGATGACCAAAACTTTGCTAGATTATGAGCTTCTTCTAAAACAGTATCTTCCTCTCAATGCTGTTATACCGGACAAAATTATTGGATCACAGGATATTATCTTTTTCCACTTAAAAAAAAAAAATACTGTGGGCATGGCCTTCTTGGAAGAATTATGCATGCCTTTGACACTTTCATTTTTACAGGATGGAGTCACACTTGCACAGAACAGTCCTAGATGGAGAGGTGGGGGTGTCAGTGTCTCTTTTGCTATTTATGTATCAGGTCTGAAGCTAACAGAAGTACTTACTTTGACTTGACATTCAGTGAGAATGTAGTCCAGGAAACTGGTATAGGGGAGAATGGTATAATGCTGATAATTATGTTCTGATCAAGCTGATGATTTCTTAGATTCATTGGTTTCTTTTGTTATAGGGCATTGCAACTGGTAGGTTTGGCAGCTGCATCATTAGTTCACAGGCTTGCTACTGCCCACAAAAGTTGATCCTGCTCAAATAGGTTTCATGACTTTTGAAACAGGACTTTTTTGTGGGCCTAAAATACTGAATCAATCTGAATTTTCATAATTTACCATATTAAAAAAAGTACATTACAGTAATTCTGATACTGAGGTTAGAAGTATATTGAATTTTTGAGTTCTGTTAATGCACAAACTTCCTTTATTTTACTGCTTTTGTTCTTGTTAATGTCTTGAAGTATAAGTCTAATGACATGGATACATCTAATTTTCTGTCATTAGGATATAAAATTTTGGTAGACAAGTCTTTCTTCTTCAGTAGCTTTAATTTGTGCAACGTACAGCACTATGGACATCAGTGTAGTCCCTGAAGACAGAGCACCAGGAAATGCCTGCATAGGTTCAGAATCCACATATTGAGTTAAAGTTTGAAGAGACCTATTAGTGGAACCAGTATACTCTCTATCATTCTCTCCTGGTTAATAATGTAGATTAATTAATTAAAAACTAAACAGAGTTTTAAATAGTTTGGTAGGTGTGAATTACCTAGATGCTTTGACTAACCTGAAGTTTAATCGCCTGAGGAATGGAATAGGAATTGCTCCTGATAGGCTTGTGGATCACATAAACAGGCTGAGCTTTGACAGGAAAAGGCATCTAGACATCTAGTTGGATGATTCAAAATATCACTTGAAATAATCATTGTATGAGTAATGGATTATAAGAGGTCTTCTATCCATACCTATACAGGATGGAATTCCAGAAACAGGAGTTAATTAAATACATGCCATTAGTTAAGATTATTTTAAGCATATGCATATATTTTTTTTATGTTTGAAATTTTCAACTCCAACTTTCCATTTTCATCTATTTTTCCAGAATTAAAAAAAAATCTGAGACTAGTTTTGATCAATCTTGAGTGCTTAAAGCTTAATTGTATGCTTTGGAAAACAGATTGCATGCACTTTAACATAGATATCACCTGTCGCATTTATAAAGTATTTCTATTGAGCATTAAAAAAAAAATTCTAAAAATTTTCTAAAACTGTATATCTTTACGACATTAAAGATACTGAGATAAAAATAGCCAGTTTTATTATATAATTGGGAGGATTGTTGCTTTTTCTGTGCATGTTGTGGTATATGTTGATGTCTACAAAACTAAGGTATAGAGGACATACAGAATTATGCTGTATTTGTTTGTTATTGATAACAGATGTTAGCTAAAATTCTGGCTGTTTTTTCCCAAGCATTGTATGTATGCATTTAGCCAAAGGAGATGGATTTGCTCAGATTATCTCAGTGACATAATTTAAAATTAAGTTTTGCTTTTGTAGCTTTCAGGCGGAAGGGAAGCTGATACTGTAGGGCTTTAGTGCACTGCTTGACCAGAGTAATGAGCGTGTTGTAGAGTTTTATTGTTTAAAATGTATGCCTACCTTTGTATCCCGTGAATGATTCCTGTGGAAAATGTAGGTCTAGTTTATGCAAAAATTTTGATAACTATTCAGCTTCAGGCATGCATTGCTCTCAACATCAACCAAGATGAGATAAAAAATTGTAAATAAAGGGACAATAAAAGTTAGGACAGGCCATTAGCTGACCAGACACAGTTGGAGACAGTATAGTAGCTGCCAGAAACACCTGCTACTGAAACACCTTCCATAGCTTTGCCAGCCTTGGCTCTAGCTTGTAATTTGATGGATAAAGAAGAGAAAGAGGAGAGATGGTGGAAAAATATATTATGTGTGTGATAGTTACATACAGTCAAATATTGAGTTGTGGAGAAAGCTCTAAGGGTAGTAAGCAGAAGTAAAATACACTTCAGCCGAAATAAAAGAGGAAAAAGGAGAGAAGGGAAAAAAAAAAGTGCCCACTGTTAAAACATTGCAAATGTACCCAGTGGAAGCCATTAATTTAATAAAATTCCAATTTCACACTAATTTAAACCAACTGTGTCCTTTGCTAAGGTTCCTTCCACCAAATTAATTCATTTTCTTCCTTGAAAGATTGTAGCAACCGAAGAACTGGCATTGTTTGGTTTGTATTTGAAGAAGGTGGGGATGTATTGTGATTGCTTCAACTTTTTTTGTGCAGTGGATGGAATGGAGCTGAGTAGAGATAGAAATTGCTTCCAGCTAGGGAACAGTAAGAGAGACCTTGGAGGCTGGTTCTGGAGCAGTTCTGAAATGGTAGTCTTAGCTGTAGTCTTAAACAGAAAAAAAATAAGGGAAGAAAGGAGGGAAAATACCCTAACTGTAAAAAGGAACCCATCATGAGAAGGGAGTGAGAAGGTAGCTCTTGTTATCTGCAGTGAACACAGCCTGTGTCTGAAGCTGAGAGGACACAGAGCAGTCAGGGTGTGCTTATTTTTCTTAAATAGTAAAGCTAAAGGGATAAAATGTGAGTCAAATTTTTCTGTATTTCCCTAGTTTACCCTTTAGCATTTTTAAACGTAAGATGATACTTGCCATGTTAGGTCAAGCCACGTTTCAACTAAGCCATTATCCTGTTTGGATAAGAGCTAGTAGGAAATGTTTAGGGAGAGCTGTAAGAAATTCAGTGTATTTAGAGGGAGCTTTCTCCTTGCCTTCTGAAGTGCTATTTTTTTCCCATGGTATATATTAAATATCTTTAAAAAAGTCGTGCACTCTATCTATGGGAGATTAAAAGCCACAGGCTTTTCCTACCATAAACATCACCAGAAGCATTATCATTATCAGATAGGAATTAACTAACCTTTAAAGCTGCAAGTGAAGCTGGAATTGCCATGTGAACTTGCTGAAGCTCTACAAAAAATAATTAAATCAGGTTATAGTTTGCTAATTTTTAATCTGTACAGTTACTCTAGACCTAAACTCAAGTTTTTAGATATCACTACTAAGAATATCTTTGTGGGCAAGTCTCTTCTTATGCAAGCAGTTACCCAAGATACTTTCCTAGAGATCATTGTGATATTTAATTAAAATGTTGGAATATTTAATTGCTGTCAACCACAGGGGATACAAATGTTGGAAGTACATTTAAAATGAGGAAGAAAAGTAATTTGATTTTCAAGTCATACTGATGTTATTAGCAGTAGCATCAGCACTTTACCCTTTTTATTGTTTAAAAACAGATTAACTGCAGCATTACTGTAAAACAAGACAATATAAAAAGTTAATGTGTGTTTTAATACCTCACTCTAATATAGTGTAACAGTGTGGAAATAAATGCCTTTAAATACATCTGTAAGTTTGTTTACTATGTTTACTGCCTTGTTATTTAGAGGTGTTTTTAATTTTATTGGGGTTTTTTTATTTGTCTTGAGATTTTTTGGTAGGCAGAATGTTTCAGAATCCATACGTGGAAAGATGGTACAAGAGGAAGAACAGGAAATCTGGTATACATTGCAATAAACTGGTGTAAGAAGAGTGGGCAAAATGCTTGAAATGATCCAATAAAGTGATAGGCTTTTGGCTGTCTGTCCTGTACCTTTCACTATTTGAGAAGGTTATAAACTGGCTTATGCTACTGAGTTGGTCTTTTGAGAAAATAATAGTAATTAAAAAAGAATTAGAGGGGAGAAACCGCAGGTCTGTTTGAGCACAGTATATTTCATGGCTCTTAATTTATGAAAATGTTTGCTCCACTTGTCTTAATTCATGTTTCAAAATGTGCCCTAAGCCAATTCATGTCTGTACTACCATCTGTAACATACATAGCAGGTCAGAGGAAGAACTGTTTTTAAACTCATGTTCGCGTACTTGCCTAGATCACTGCTGTCAGACTGCCTCTGGTCTTAGAGGCAAGGTACAAAGCATAGTCCACCCGCATATGTTTCCTGCTGATTTTTCAGTTTGGTATGTGTGAAGAACAGAAAGAGGCAGTAGCTACCAGAGCATGATTAGTAATGATCTTGGTGTAATGGTATTGGGCAACAATGAGGAAGGGGCCAGACAACCTGTATTCCAAGAAGACTGGGGCTAACTATTTTAGATAGAAAATGTTCTCTATTGATAAAAACTATAGTACTGCTGTAGTATTCATATCCACCATGGAAACGTGGAAAAACGGAAGAGTTGAGTGGTCATGGTGGAGGATGCACAAAAGTTTAGGAAGGCTGATCCATCTAGACTTCTTGCTTCCTAGCCAAGAGATGTGCTTTTAGAGAGTGATGTAGAACATGAGCCTAAGCCAGCTTTAGAGAAGTTTTCTCACTTTTGGCTAGACTCTAGTCATGTCAACTCCCAGGGCTGAGTTTAGCCTTTCTGAATATAACTGTTGGGCCTCTCCAGTGAAGCAGTTGCAGTGAAGCGCAGCCTTTTCCTCACTTACGTTAAGCAGAGCTTGTTGTGAAAATTACATCTGAATAATTAGTATATACAAATATCTATGGATTTTTTTAATTTTGAAAATGTACTGTTAAGTGTGAGCATTGTATTTGAGTTTCAAAAAGGGTTTCACTGTAAACCATTTTGACATTTGGGAGCTGTGAAGAGTCTTAATTTTCTATAAATGGAGAAGATGGTGCTATTTAAACAGAAGCCAAACCCTCCGCCTCCCCCAGAAAAAGCCCTTGAGACCTTCCCTTTTTATCTTTCACCTCCTTTTAGTACTATAGTGAAGAAATCAGTTTGTAAATTTGTTTTTACCTTTTTTTTGCTTAGATTTACACAGTGTATCAACTCATACATTTAGCTTAGGCAGAAGAGGAAGTTTGAATACCTGAAGTTTATACACATTCCAGATAATGTCTACAAGATGAGAAATTCAGAAAACTGTTCATGTTGCCAGTAATGTTTTATGTAAATGCTCATGTTCCAAAGCTCATGTCAATGTAAGACTTTCTTTAGTATTTTGCTACTTGGTAATGATGTTTTTTTGCTGCTGCAGTGAATTTCTTTAGACTCTTTTGTTGTTTTTTTCTCCTTAAACCAGAAAGAACTCTGCAATATGATACTTGACTGCTGTGCTCAACAAAGAACATATGAGAAATTCTTTGGTTTACTGGCAGGGGTGAGTTCTGTTTTCAGTTTTTGTACTTTATGAGCTACAAAGTGTTTTCAGATTTTACATGCCAGGACCCCACCTGGAGTAGTGTCCAGCTCTGGAGCCTCCAACACAAGAAGGACATTGGATTGTTAGAGTGGGTCCAAAGGAGGGCTACGAAAATGATCAGAGGGCTGGAGCACCTCTTCTGTGAAGAGAGGAGAGAGTAGGGATTGTTCAGCCTGGAGAAGAGAAGGCTGAATTAAGGTCTTATAGCAGATTTATGATATTTGAAGGGAGGCTACAGGACAGCTGGAGAAGGACATTTTACAAAGGCATGTAGTCACAGGACAAGGGGTAATGGCTTCAATGAGGAAGAAGCTAGATTCAGATTAGACATTAGGAAGAAATTCTTCATCATGAGGGTGGTGAGTTACTGAAACAGGATTCCTAGAAAAGTTGTGGAGACTCCACACCTGCCTATGGCAGGAGGGTCAGAACTAGGTCCTTTCCAACTCAAACCATTTTACGATCCTGTGGTAGATAATTTCATTGGTTTGCTCTTTTGTGTGTCAAACTAAGTCTTTTTACCATTATGAAAATGGTTATATTAGGTGGTTGGTTATTTAGTAATTGAGATAACATTTTGATTGTAATAAGCATAGTGAATGTAGAATAAGAAATCGTTTTTTTCCTCTTTATATTGTTACTTCTTTTGCCTCCCTCTTCTCATTATGGTAGAACAATAAATTGTTGCTAAAGGAATGGTATTAAAAAGAGTATTAAAAGTATTCTTTTACCAGAAAAAGAGTATTAAAAGTATTCTTTTACCAGAAAATAGTCTTTTAGTAGTGCCGAAGATTAATTTTGGAACTCTTTTATCACTTCATTCAAAGCTGCTTAGTAGGTTTTATTTAGAGCACATGAATGAATACTTACTGTCCCAGGGTTGTGGGTGGTTTGCATGTGTGTTTTTAGCTTAACACCTAGCTCTCTGGTTTTATGCAACTAATTGCTAATTTAGTTGCACTTTAAAGTTTTCCATATCTGTGATATGGAAAAATATGACAAGATAAAACAGTTGTCTTCTCCAGGGAGCGTGTTATGCTTAAACACTTCTGCCGACAGTCAGTTACAAAGAACAAGCTATATGAATCTACACATTCAGTAGAATATTAGTGTTAATTTCCATGTTCTTATGTCCAAAGTGTCTTACCTTTGTGCTCACTACTGCCTCTCTCACTTTAAATAGTGATTCATTGATGCCTTGTAAAAACCAATTATGTCTGATGGGGTTACATCAAGTCACAATACCGTATGTGCAGAAGTAAAAGAAATTGCTGGCTTACTTGCTGTAGTTCAAAACTGCTAATTATTACTTTGCAATGCAGATGAGTTTCTTGTTCTGACAAACTGCTTAAAGAAATAAAATGTATCCATTTGAAAGTATTCTCCTGCAAGTGTTACTTAAAAGGAAAATCTTGTGGTAAAACCTTGAACCATTAGGTCACTTGCATGTAGGGGTTTTTCCATGTTTAATCTTTTTTCCCCCAAATTGTGCAATTTCTCAGCGTTTCTGCATGTTGAAAAAAGAATATATGGAATCCTTTGAAGCTATTTTCAAAGAACAATATGATACCATTCATCGTTTGGAAACGAACAAACTGAGGAATGTTGCCAAAATGTTTGCTCATCTGCTGTACACAGATTCAATTCCTTGGAGTGTAAGTAAAAAAAGCTATGGTCTTAGGCTTCATTAATTAATCTCCAGTGTTCAGAAATAATATATAATACATTAGTTTTAGTATTTATTATACAATTTGGAACTGCCTGTATTTTCGTCAGCCTGGTTTATTTTAAGTGTCTTCTTGGACACTGTTGAACTCTGTTTAACACCATCTTCTCTTTCTGTCCCCTGTGCATTGTTATCATCTTCCCCCATTCTTAAGTAGCTGATTTAAGCAGTTATTTTATGGAATACAGATTGAATTGGTTGATTAAAATATCCTTTTTTTTAATTGTTTAGAATTTTCAACTTCTAATCTGCAATGTGAATAGCAGAACTATCTCTAAAAAACAAGCCCAGTGAAACCTTTTACACTTACAGCTATTCTGTTTCTGTGATTTGAGTGCCAAACAAAGAAAGCAATCTTGTTTTCTGAGATGCAGTAATGTAGCAGTACAAATGAAGAAATATCAAAGTAACTTGTCTTTTCATATTGTTTTATTCTTGTTTCACAGCTTAATCTCATTCTTCAGGCATGCAGAAGTCAGTCCAAACATTTCACCTCTTTAGGACTTCAGTCTCAAATCTTTTAACTTCCTAGAAATACACACAGTTTTTTCATATGAAGATTTCCTGGCTGATACAAGTCTTAAAACAATTACTGGTATAACTATGATCAGAAACTCTGCTCATGTGGTAGAAAAGGATTTTTGAAGAAGAAAGCACTGACCAGAAATTACATGGTTTATGTTCTTCAAGAGGATGGGGAAAAAGTCACTTTTATCACTCTTCATTTGTTATTTCAGAAGGGCACATTTTTTTAAGATAAATGAAGTTTATCTTGAAGTTATATTTAAATTTAAGAGTGTTTCCTAATTATTTTTCTATTTATTCTCAGGTCCTTGAGTGTATAATACTGAGTGAAGAAACTACCACATCCTCCAGCAGAATTTTTGTCAAAATATTCTTTCAAGAACTCAGTGAATATATGGGACTTCCTAATCTAAATGCAAGGTTAAAAGATGAGTAAGTTATAATTTTATTTAAATGAGCTATGAATTTAATTAGCTTCTTTATCTGAGGAAGTACAGATAAGAACTCTTGATTTCAAGCTCAAGTAAGACTGCATTTTTGTAGCTGCAGTACTTCAGGAGTAAGTTCATCACTGCAGAGTCCCATTAGGCTGAGTGTGTTACTCTGGGTTTTGGGTCAAGTATCTGCATGACTTTGCAAGATGTATCTTATTTTTTTCCTAATTATATTCAGCATGTGTAAGAGTTTTCCAAGTGCAAGTCTATTTTTATGAGTTGTCAGCTCTATGGCTCTGTAATAAATGGTACTGTAGCTTTTTTTTCTAACAAAAAATCCACATGACTATTAGTAACGGTGGTTCCAGGATTAATTGCTTATCCTGAAGTATGGCGTAAATGGCACACTTTTAAGCTTGTACGAAATTTAATACATGGCATTCTGGCAATGTTCCTTTTGGTTGCTTGAGCTATCTTACTGTAAACTGGGGTTCTAGGTGCGATGAAGAATATAGTAGCTCATGTAAACTTATATTTGAAGCTATATTTAGAGCCCTGTTAGATGGAATTTCAGCAGATATCTAGATCTTTTAACTTCTTGGTAAACAAATATTATAATTTGCTATCACAGGCTATTGTGATCTCACAAGGCTTTTCAGGGTTTTACAGGATCAGACTTTCTGTTCTCATAATCTGACAGTATGTATCTGTGTGTGAGAAAGTTTGGTTTCATGAAACAAGACAGTTTCTAAATAGCAGCTTGGATCAAATACTTCAGATATAAATAATGAAAACACTGAAAACTGTGTAAAGAGAAAACTTCTGCTGTCCTGTAGAGATCCATACAGTTTCTTTTTCAGTTTATTAATGTCAATAAGAGTTATTGCTAAGGTGGCACGGTCTTTAATTTAGATGTTTGTTTCCATCAGAACACTGCAGCCTTTCTTTGAGGGATTATTGCCTCGGGATAACCCAAGGAATACTCGTTTTGCCATCAATTTCTTCACTTCTATTGGCCTTGGAGGACTAACGTGAGGAACATTTTTCTGATTTGATACTTATTTTCATTTTCTTCTCTCCTTCTTAAGAAAACTAACAATTAAAATTTTTTTATGTTAATTAGGGATGAATTACGGGAGCATCTTAAAAATGCGCCAAAGATGATAATGACACAAAAACAGGATGTTGAGTCATCAGATTCATCTTCGTCTTCAGACACAGACTCTTCGTCAGATTCTGATTCTGATAGCAGCAGTAGTAGTAGCTCAGAGTCATCCAGCAGCAGTGACTCCACATCTAGCAGTGACAGCAGCAGTGATTCAGGTACTTAAACACTAGATGTAACTGTATGCTTCTCTTTTATTTTATGCATCCATTTATTTATATATATACTTGTTTCGAGCAAAAAAACATCTATAGACTATAAAGAGTAATGTGTGCAAGCTATTTTTTGCTTGGCTTGATTGAGTGAACTTGATATTACTTGTGTCTTTCCCTGTAAATATTTGCTGCATCATGGTTCAGGAATGACATTCTAGCAACATGTTTAAATTTTATTCACTTTCCAAATATCCATTTCTAATTCCACTTCCTCAGGAAGATTTTGCTTGTTGATATAGAAAAGGTCCTTGTCTGTGGGTGGATTTCCAAAGAATTAGTTTTTGCTGTCAACTTAGTATTTTGTCATTTTGTGCATTATACTTGGTGCTATACATATGCTATACTGCTGATGTAGAATACTGTCTTTGGCATAGGGTGTCACAGGTGTTGTCTAAACTGCAAAGTACATGCTAGTATGAGTTGGTGTGTGCAGTCTCCCCAACTGCATGTAATGTGAGCAGATGATAACACAGCATGACTTTCTATATTACAGAGGCTTGCTGACTCAAAGTTAATTTGATTTATTATGTGCTACTGAAATGAAAATGTTGATAAATAAAAGCAGTATGAAGTGCTTATGCTTTGGAAATACCTCTTTGTTTTCCCTTGCAGTCTGACTGTACAAAGCCTGATTTGTGTGTCATCACATTAATCGCATTAATGACGACAAAGCAGTAGAGGAGGGCACAGTTAAACGGGGTCAGAGAAGACGTTGGTTCAGCAAAGAGCCAGATGGCCCCTGCATAGACAGCTGCAGCTCTGCTGAGCTGCTTGATAGGACCCAGAGAGGGAGGTCCTTAGTGACAAACCAACTGAGTCTGCAGTCTGCTAGCATGAACACTTTATTTTGGTAAATTGGTTCCTTACTTGGAGAGACCGGTGGTCCTTACTTGGTTGAGGTCCATTTCTGGTTGTAGCTCCAAGTCTTCCTGTGTTTGCGACTTTTTAAGTCTTTAAAATAAGTTGGTGAAGTTGAAAAGCATTTTTTAGAAAAAAAATTTGAGTGTTTTAGCAGTGCGGTGTATGCAAGAAAATAGAAAACCTGCTTAGTAGAAATTGAACGTACAGCTGAATTAGGGGTAACTGTCTTACAGTTTGTGTGTGGAACTTCATCAGCTAGCTCAGCTCAGTGCTTCTCTGGAGAGGTCATTCAAAGCAAAACAGGTCCAGCAGAGGATGAGAATTGTCTGTTCTCAAAGTAGCTTGTTCCTTTGTACTTACTTTCTCAGATCGTCTTCTGCATTCTCGTGGATGTTAAATAATAGAGAAGGCACTGTTTAAAAAAGTTAGTGTACTAGAAGTATCTGAATTGGTGCATCATTGTGTTTTATCAGAATACCAGGAAGCCTTAGTTCTGACATGACACTAGCCAGCTGCTGTATAATTCAGATAATTGATGTGCTATTGAATCAGTTTTTGTCTATGGTATTTTCAAAAGGTGATTGCAAAGAGTTAATATGGTAGTGTAATTTGTACAATAAGGTGAATTAATTCTAATTCTAAATGGTTCTTGCAAATAAATACTGCTGTGTGAAATCTAGAGGTTCCTTATAAAGAGTAAACAGGTAGAGCCTATTCCACTGAGATGAGCACTGATGTGTATTTAGAAATAGTTTTAATCTTAAATTCTTGACAAAGCTGTCACTATTTCTTCTGAAAAGGAGTCAGAGGTCCATTGTTACATTGCTGCAGACCACTATCTCAATTGAAATAATCTATTTTAGCATGCCTCTTGTTTCTCAGGGTAGTGCTGAAAATTTTTCCCCATCTGCTGTTTTTAGTCTCCACTGAGACTCCAAGAAGTAATTGGGAAAGTAAATTATTTTAAAAGAGTGGATAGTCTAGGAAAAATGATCTTTCTAAAAACAATTACTTGTCAGAGTGCTTTGATGTATGACTTCAGCCTATGCCTGTTTTTTTGTATCAATTCAACAAGAGGATGATGATGGATAGAGGTTTGCGAAAGTCAGATATCACTGGCAGATAGTTAATGGATAAAAGACCTGCTGATACATACTTGTCAGTGACAGCCAGATTGTACAAATTTGAGTTGTTTCTTCTTAAGTAATTAACTGGAGAGGAGCAGTCCCCATTTTCAAATACAAAAATGTATCTTGCATACCCAAAAATTTACTGGGTCAACAGGCTTGCAAATTTTGTCATATTCTAATTTAATGAGTTACTCTGTTTTAACAATGATATGATTGCTTAGTGATATTTTACATTCAAGTCTAGGCTTGCTGGAGTTTTTTGTAAGTTGAAGAAGTGTTGTTTTGTGGGGTTTTGTTTGTTTGTTTTCTTTTTGGTTTGAGCTGCATCGTGTTTTCCATACCTGTTAAGCACTGTAAATGGATGAAAGGCAGAAGGCCATTCCCTAATTTCTTATTTGTATGCTCCTAAGGTTTTGAGGTGACCTTTCTTTTTGTTACAGTATGATTCTTATGTTAGTAGTAGTGTAGTTACTGAGAAATACTGAAAGCATAGAGTTAAAATGGAGGATAGACTTAGTCTTGGTAGTCAGTTCACACTTCTGTGAAGAATTTATGTCAAACAAAAAGCCTGTAATGCAGGCAGGCATTTAAAAATTATCCGTACGTGCTCATTTAAAGAATGGGTGAAGTTTTCCCCATTTCATGACATGATCAATTGGTGTTGGGGAGGAGCACTAAAATCACACTTGTTGTTTTGAAACTCTTGTCCAGATACATTCCATGAGGGTTTTATGACAAAACATAAATCAAGAACTTCCTATGTAGGTTAACAAGTTAAGTTTAATAAATTGGCATTGAACCTTATTCCTATAATTTGTTATGATTTCAGATGTTCCTAAAGCCAAAAGAAAGAGAGTTCAAAAGAAAAATAGAGAATCTGATAAAGTTTCCAGGAAAAAACAAGAAAGAAAAAGGAAGTCCCTTGAAAAGAACGTGGGAAGGAGGCAGCAAGAGGAAAGAAGTGATACTGAGAACAAGTCTGAAAGAAATCACCGAAAACTGAAAGAATCACACAGGAGAGAAGATGTATCCAAGTATCACAGAGATGAGTCCAATGGCAGAGATGGTTACCATAGTGGAAAGGATAAAAACCATGAAAGAAGTAAGGATCTAGAAAATAAACACAGTAATTCAAAATTGAAGAAAGTAGAGAGAAGAGCTTCTTTGTCTGATGATGAAAACTACAGACAGTGGAGCAAAGATAATGGGCATCGCAGCAGAAAAAGAGAAAGATCCAAATCCAGAGAGCGAGCCCATAACAACTCAAGTCTGAGAGAGGAGGAACAAGATCAGTACAGAAATGGTTCTGAGAAGCACCGGGAGAGGTACAGCCGCCACTCTGAGCAATACAGAGAATCCAGAAAGAATGAGGACAGACGAAGGGAGAATTCCCCACACAGACGGAAATAATACCTGATGTGACATAAATGTGCTTTGCTGAGCTGGTAAAACTGTATTTTGAAATCTATTGCTGAACAAAAATATTTTGTACAAAGTGATAGTTTGCATTTGTAAATTTTATCAGACTTTTCCAGATTTTCAGTACCACTTTTTTATAACTGCTGCCTTGAGTTTTTCTGTTAAATTCTTCCTTTAGAGAGATAAATCTGTTTATTTTGTGAATAAAACCATTACGATCTCAGCAAAATGGGTGTTTTTGTCACTTGGTTACAAGTATTTGTAATTGCAACTTTGTAGTCTAAAAAGCATTGGTTTTTAACTTTGTTAATTGAAAGTCAGTTACTGAGACGGAGGTGATAAATGTTGAAACTTCACACTGCAATGTAAATGCCATCTGAGAAGGTTTATAAAAGTCTTAAAACGTCAGCAAAAGTGCCTCAGGCATTCTGCAGCTGTATATTCTTTCAACTTCACAAACATGAATCAAGTTTGACCGAATTTTTCAGGAAATACTTTGGTAAATTTATGTTTTTCTTCTTCGAGAGTTAAAAATCAGGAAAGCAGTTTTAAATGTCACATTTGAAAGTGTGTCAACTTGTTCTGTTACTTTTCACAGTGTTTTTTAATATTGTAACATCCTGAGCTAGTTACACTTGGGATCTTAGGGGAAAAAGCAGGGGTTGGGTTTTTTTCAGCTATGGATTTGATTTGAAAGTCATAGACTTCAACTCTAGTCCTACAAAAGAAGTGTTTAAGAAACATGTTTCCCAGTGTATAAAAAAAATCAGAAATCAAAAAGATGTTTCAAATCTTTGGAGATGTTTTGAATTACATGGCTTGAAGTGTTAACATTATTAGAAGCAAAGTTTACCCAGAAAAATCCAGTTGCTGCAGCAGTTCATATTATAACTTGTCTTACCAAGAGTCATTTGAAGGAACTAGCTCCACATTCATGTATGTGTAATTAATCAAAATCATGTGGTTAAGATGAAAATATAAGGAAAATATTTGAAGTTTTTGAGCATGAAATTGGAAATAGTCTGGGCATGATCAGTAGGAAAGAGGTGGTAGTTGTCACTTTTCCTTTTACAAAATTACCCAAAAAAACCCCCCACAATTGCTGGGCATATGAGAACTTATACATTTCACGTGTAAATCATAATTCATCTTATATAAACAGAAAGTATTTGAGCTGTTTTATAACAGAAAATATAATGATTCCTAAGGAAATAGATCCATTTCACTTAAATCTCGTCACAACATTTTTCTAAGAAAAATGTCACGTTTTAGATTTTTTTTATTTTCTGTGTGTAACAGAACTTATTTCTGCAGGCTTTCATGTGGTAAATTTTTTTTTTCAGTTGACAGCATTTGCATGGAAAATGACATTGATATTGTAGAGAGGGGGGAAAAAAAAAGTTTGCTATCTTGCTGTACCACATTGCTAAAAATGCTGTGGTGGCATTGTAAGGTATATGTTGTTTAAACTGTGGTGGTTTTCTGGTCAAAGCATTTCTCATTCTGAAAACGATTTATGCATTTTGGCAGTGTGTGTTAATTCTGGGAGAACTTAATTTTAAAGAATGCTTTCTAAAAGGAATGCTGCTGATAATAGTTATGCTTCTCTGATAGCTCTTTACAAACTGTTGGAAATGATCTGTGCTTCGTAATGGTTTAATTGTACAAACTTAATGTTATTTATCCAGAGTAACACTTTCCTTGCTAGGTTATGGGTTTAATAGCCATAAATTTTAATAACCCATAATTTTTGAGATATTACCTTCAAGTTTACAGGCTTGTTTAATAAATGGAAATACATTAAAACAGTAAATGTGAAAATACATTAAAACAGTAAATGGAAATACATTAAAACAGTAAATGTGAAAATACATTAAAACAGTAAATGGAAATACATTAAAACAGTAAATGTGAAAATGTGAACAACAAAGGGTTTGATCTCAGAGCTGCTGATCAGGAAATGCCAGTTTAAATATCTCCCATTCTTTGTTACTTCATACTGGCTGCTAAAAACATTGTCCTCTTTCTTGAGGAGGGGGCAAAATGGAGAGGGTGGCATTGGGAAGGCTTAGCTGAAGGCTTAGCTCTCTTTACAATTTTGTGGTGTGTTTTTCTGTTTTCATTTCCAGAAACATTAATAGACACTTATTTGATAGAATAACCTGTTAAAAATAGCTGTTATTTTTACCATTAGTAATATGAGTAGCTTAATGTGTGCATCTTAACAGATGCATGCTCAGAAGAAATGCTGCACTATGGCAGACCAGAAATGACTCCAGCCTAGAGATACAGTGGTGAGTAATACTGAGTGCAATCCCAGTTTTTAGCTTAATGACTTAGTGAGCCAGAGGCACTGTGTACATCTTGAATAAGGCCTTGCCCAGTAAGCGACCTAATTCTTTCCCTGACTTCAGGGGGATTCTGCAGCATCTTCTGCTGGTTCCAGTATTTCACTATATAGCATGTGTAAAAGTATGTTTCTTTCATATCTTCTGCCTGATCACTTTCATTTGCTACTTTTCAGTGTGTTTGCTTAATAATGTTGCATAGTTGTTTGCTGCTTGTCATCTTGGGTGTCATTTTTAATAGACTTAAACCTGTATACTTTTTGTCAGTTCATTTCCAGAAGTTAAAAAATTACTTAAAATCTCTCCTTGTGTGGGACTACTGTGTAGCCCTGATTGGTCTTCCTGCCCTTTATTAATTCACTGTATTCTTTACAAGGAAAAACAAGTCCATAATTCTATGTAAGTTTCTCCTCCCTTATCCACTAATACTGTAACTATCAAAGAAAGACACCAAGATCATCAGGCATGATTTGCCCTTGATGAAGCCATGTTGGTTAATACCAGTCACCTCTTCTTCATTTTCCATATAGCTTAGTGCAAAGCCTTCAGGAAGATCTGCTCCATGATCTTGCCAGGTGCAGAGGTGCTGGTTGTGGCAAAATAAATCTTTAGTTCTAATTCACGGGGCTGGCTGAGTCCTCCTCAGGTGAACCTTTACTTCCTCTGTAGCCTGGCCATACTGGTTATGTAAGTGCAGCTGGGAAGGTGAAGTAGGCTGGGAGGAGATTTGCCTGACTCCCTGAGCAGGCACCTGTTTCCAGTCTCTCTTTTAGGTCTTTCCGTATTGCCTGGTGGCTGGAGGGGGGGAGATCCTCTGCTTGATGAACCTCCATCTGCTGGCTCCACCAGTCTAAGGTTAAGAATTGCCTCACGGCAATGGCGTGAGGCATTATGTGCTTTAGAGATGAGCTGGCGACTCACCCAGTGAATATGCTGTCCATGCAGGAATAACTTAAGAGAAGTGCTTGTGGTATTTGTATGAACCATAATTCTGTTCCGCAACTTATTTTGTTTAGAGCAAGTTCTGTGATGCTTGATGATTCATAGATTGAAGTCTGAAGAATGGATTTGTAAAGGAAAAAGTAAGCTATTTTGGCCACCTTGTTATATAAATCCTCTAACTTTGACCTCCATATGAAAGCAGTTAGAGAAGTCTGGCATCAAACAACTCTCTGTTAAAAATAATTTTAAAGTGTCATTAATAGATCATGCATTGTAAAGCAGTTTTAGTTGTTGTTAAGGCAATACTGCAGTCTTCAAATTGCAGATAGTTTATATCCACAGTTCTTCATTGCAACAGGAACCTGTCTACAACAA
Organism: Psilopogon haemacephalus; assembly: GCA_013396835.1. Lineage (NCBI taxonomy): Eukaryota > Metazoa > Chordata > Aves > Piciformes > Megalaimidae > Psilopogon > Psilopogon haemacephalus. The sequence goes on from VWZI01009238.1 coordinate 25,903, forward strand.
TGTTTTCCTGTTTGCCTTGTTCATGTTATATGAATGTTGCAAACAGATCTGTGCATATAGAAAATTAATTTTGAAAATTACTAGTGGTACTAATTAGATGTAGTTGGTTTATTATTTTAACCTAGGAGAGTGGTTTTCTCTGCAATTTACTTAAAGTTCTAGTAACACAACTGTTACTAACTTCTGAAAGCAGGCTGTGCTTCAAAATGGCTTAGCACATGTTAGCCACTAAAAAAAAACAAAACAAAAAAATCCCCATGAGTTAGGCTGGACACTTCAAGCTGCAGCAGCAATTTTAAGTGCCTCCCTGTCATTAAATTTTATGGTTTATGTTTTAAGTTTTATGAATATAAAAGAAGACACTCGCTCATTTGCAGTCACCATTCTTACACTTCTTTGAATCATCTTTACTGTTGAAAGCGTAAGGCTTGTTTTCATGGAGCATCTTAAGTATATTATTCTGTTAGCAGAGGGAATTGACTCCAGTTACTCTAATAACATTCAGAAAGGAGGGAAACTTGCCCTTCGATTTTTCAGTTAGATAAGCTGCTAGTTTGTTGTTTGGTTGTTTTGGTTTTTTTAAAGAAACATGCAGAATAAAGATATTTTTAATTAAAACTCTGTATAAAGCTTAGATTAGATTAAAGATGGCATGAGAAAAATATTACTTTGGGAAAACATGAGGTCACTTCAGAGATATTCTGCTTATATCTTTCCTTTAAGCAAAGCTATAATTTGGCTGAGACTAGTAAGAGATTTTCTTGTCTACTCATGAAGCATTTTCTCTGAAACTGGGAAATAGAAAAATAAAAATTAAAAGAAGTGTAACTTAAAATCTTACTTGGGAAAATGGTTTACTAAAGCATAAACTAGGCAAGTCTATTTAAAACATTAACTCACATTCTGATTGCATAAGGTATGTCCATTTGCGTTTTTCTTTTCCAACAAAGTGGGGCTGAACATTTTTCCTGAGGATAAAAAATACGTTGCAACATTTCTTAAAAGGGGTAAGGGGAAAGGGAAGAGCAAGGGTGTGGAAGAGGAGGCAAAGCCTCAAGAAATAAGAGAAGTTGTCTTCAGTGTCAGGGTGTTTATGGCAGGTAAGGAGGTGAGGTCACAGCTGTTCTCACAGCAGGTGCAGCGCTAATTAGTTTTAGCTACTTGTCTGGTATTGTTCCTTCATTACTGAACTGAAATGTGCATTCTCCATATAAAACTGCTGATCCATAGCTTTTTTTTTTTTTTCCCAGTTGGTTAACTATCAGTTTTGGAGGTACTTTATGCCTCATTCACAGCTGCAAAATCTCTAGTGAAATTTCTCATCTTTGTGTGATAAAAAGCTGTGTAAAAACTCCTTTGTCACTATCTTACCTAACACTTGGTTTAACTTGAAGATCCCTTGTATTTTTTAAGTCCCTGTGGATAAATCTGCTCCATTCCATAAAGATAGGACATTTTCACCATCCTTTTTTTGCCCTGGAGTTTAGCTAATTGGAGAGATGCCCGTTGATTTAACAGGGAGATGCATAAGAACCTTTCTTCAATCAGTTGCAGTTGCTCCTGTATTGCCTGTGCTTGTGTTGCTCAGTATGCTCAGTATGTTTTCCCTTATTTTCTCCTGTTGTTACAGTTTTTATGGTTTATTTTCTAGCACTTCTGAAATTTGCTGTCTATCACACACAGTGTTAGCCATCTAGAAAAGCCTACACATCAAAGATTTACTATATATCACTTGCATAATGCATCTGGAAAAAAAAAATTCTAAAGCATAGCTTGGCTGAAGGAACAGTGTGTGTTCACACCTGCAGTAAAGAAGTGTGCAACATGCTGCTTGTCTTCTCCTTACCTTGGGACAGTGAGTTACAGGACAATTGCTGGTTGATCAGTCCTACATCTGTAAACTTTTTTCTTCTGATTGCCTTTATTTTACACCACCTTTGTTAGGAGAAAGCACTCACAGATTTTACAGATTTTTGAATTTGCGTAGAGTTGTCTAAGGGGCCTCTTGTATGCCAATATGCCTTCAAAGGAGCCAGGGTGGTACAGGGTTCAGCATGTAGCATGGAGTTGGATCCCATTAGCTTTTGTGTCCTTGTAGGGAATCCTAAGAGTTTGTATTTTCTTACTGGTGCATAATTGACCAGTCTCACACAGACAGAGGGCTCGCACAGATACTCATGGAGAGTGGTGTGCCTTGTTCAACCAGTTTATCACCTATACCTGGGCAAGGCTACTAGAAGAGAAATCTTACTGTCCCCTCCCTGTCATCCCTCACCACACAGCTTTAGAGCTGGGTATGTTGTGTTCGTTTCCATTTGGGTGATCACTCTAGAAATGTTTCAAGCAGAGTAAACAGTAGATTTAGGTAGTTATCCATGGTCTCTGATGGTTTTCACAATGGCTGGCTTGAACCCTGTGAGGCTAACCTACTGTGGCTGTTCTGTGAGTCATAAGCAAAGAGAACCTCCGCCAGTATGCTATGAACTGAAACTGCCTCACTTGGCTACACCCAGAGAGAACAGCTTCATTACATGAAGGCTAGCTTTAGCAAATAGTTTCTTCTTGTCCTCTTCCATGTTATTCTTGATTCTCAGTCACCTAAGGAATAGGCAAATACCTGACTAATCAACTTGAAAATTACTCTGGAAAAATAATACAGGCCAGGCATACTGAAAAGAGAAAGATTCCAGCAGTTCATGAGTGGTGCCGGTTAGGTGGCTGAAAGCAGCCCTTCCCTTACTTTGCTGTTTCAGTCTTAGAAAGAACACCATGCTTCCTCTTACCACCATTCCTTAGTGCTGGGAGTCTTGAACACACTTTTTCAAGAAAATGCATGACAACAGCTCCCTCAAACTGTCCTCCCCTTCTTGTCTCCCATGTGCTACACAAAACCAGAGAGTCACCTTTCTGTCTCCTTTTAAAAATGGCATCTATAGACACCTTGAGAAGTGGCCTTAGATAACTGTTGACTGCATCTGCTCCATCAGTTAACCTGTTTCAGCAGACTTCAGTGTCAACTTTGGGCGTTGAAATAGTCAATTGAAGACTTGATATATTAGATCATATCTATGCTAGGGGTGCAGACAGCCTTTGTGGTTTCACATGAGGAGGGAATGCTGAAGTGATGACTACCTGGAGTGGGATGCACACTTTTAACGAATATGCTTCCTTTGTTCAGGCCTTGAGGTTGGTTTTGGATGTCTGGTTTGTAGGCCCCTGTTCTTTGATTAGATTCACAGGGCTCCTTTCTTGTCATGTATGCTTTGTTATGAGTCACCAGATGTCAAACACAAAAGCACTTAAGAAAAAATCAAAGCCAAGTGACTTACTTGCTCAGTGATTCAAATGAGAAGCTGAAAATATTTAGCTGGAATAAAAAAACCCAACCCTTTGCTTCTCTGTTCATTCCTGTCCTCTCCACTATACAGAAAAAAACAAAACAAAACAACAAACCTCTTTGTAGGAGAGAGATGGTGCATCATGCTATATTGATCACTGTACCTATTTAAAACAATTTTTTTGAGATGTCAACTAAGTGCTTCACAGCCCATCATTTCCTCCACTCGTGCTTGGTACATGGTTATGGCTGTGAGGGTGCATTTGTTGCTTTGCCCGTGGCAGCAAAAGGAGCAGGTCCATGCTCCTTGTGGAACCTCAGGCTAAATTTAAATTCATCCTTGAGCATAGAGTTGCAGGTTTTTCATTTAATTTTGCAGAGTAATTATTTCCTCCCATTTCATTTTTAGCTCTCTACAGAGTCAGTCGTAAGGCATGTTGGAGAAGTGTATTTCCATTTTCCACATATGTATAAATGCATAAGTACACTTGCATCCAGTCTTCTGTTTCCATTCTCTTTCTCTGCACGAGCTGCAGATTAGTTTTATGTGTGAATTAATGTAGTTTACTAGTAGAACTTCCAGCTATTTATATGTGTAATATGCTTTATCACCATACTAGCTGAATAGCTCCCAAACATTAGTTTTACTGTGGTAACAGCACAAAATGTTAAGTCTTGGTTTTGCAAAATAGTACTAATGATAAGCACTTCAAAAGATAGATTACAGATATCAACATTTTTACTTGTTATGGTTTTTCTGGGACAGAATCATAGGCTAGGCATGATCTTCAAGCTGTTAGCAGTTTGGAGTCAGCCAGGGCAGCTGACCTGGGCTGGCTCTCCATTGTATCTCCAACCACAAATGTCATGCTCTATACAAAAGGGAAAGTTTGCTGAGAATGAGGGCTGCTTCTGCTTGAGCTCCTTATGACCCATCCTCTTTCTTCTCCTGCTTTTCCTCTTCTCTGGAGGGACTTGCTTACTATCCTGCCTTATTGTGACCACTGTACATTCACTGGACTGAATATAACTTTGTGTACTGTATATTTGTGTTGGTGTTATTTTGGCTGTTTCACTAAATTAATTTTCATTTCAACCCGTGGGTCTTTTTTTCCTAATCTCCTTTCCCAGCTGGGGTCTGGTCATTGGGTGATAGTCACTGTTATAGTTTAGCCCCAGGTATGAGCTAAATGTAGAAATTACAGTATATTTTCTGTCACATTCCGATGTTTTATACACATGCAATTACACTTTCTTTTTCAGGAGTAACTGAAATTGGAGCTTCTGTGGAACTGTATGCATGTCAAGATCAGACGGCCCCTCAGCATACCAGGGAAGATGGGTGGTGCATCCTGTGGTCTGGAGGACTGTGATTAACAGTGTGGTAAGGGGTAGTGGCTGGGCTTAGTGCATAGGGTTTCTACCAAAGTTTCAAGGTCTGCCTTATTTTGGGTGCATGTATAATCAAAAACTTTCTTCTTTGGCAGTATTTATAGGAAGGCTTTGTTTCCATAATCACAGTTTCACTGTAGTTTGTAAAGAAAATACAGCATGAAGACCAATTGTTTTATTGATCTGTGTTTCACACTATTTCAGGGAGAGTGAGTTTTAAGGTTGAATGGCAGTTGTCATCAGTCTGTAAAACTCTCATTTTGAATGTCAAGTTTAATTTGCTCTTTAACCCTAGCACTAGCTTTAACTTCATGTTTTCACTGTTCCTAATAATTCCATCCTCTCCTTTTTCTGTGTGGACCGTTGTAACCCCTTTTATAAAAATACATTAAAGGCATGGAGGGGAAACCTCTTATCTCCAGAAAGCCCCTTTTAGTTTCTTAATAAGCTTTCTGTTACACCTGATCATTCTGAATTACATGTGAAATATTTAGTTCTTTGTCAGTGTTTCAGAAGAACATGCTACAATTCTTGCAGATTATTATTATTATGGGATCATCTACAACATTAAAATAAAAAGGCTGTAATCTGTTTTAAATGTGTTGTTTTCATTCTCACTTAATGCCTCTCCTGCTATGAGATAGCATAAGAATTGCTCATTTTCTCTTCCATATAATATTTATTTCTGCCAGTGTTGAGGGCTAAGTGCTCTTCTGTTTATCTTTTCTAGAAACTTTTCTTCAGAGCTTCACTTCAGTAGCAAAGCCTTCACAGCCTATGATAATTGTTATTCTCTCTCCTTTCTCTCTCACCCTGTTCTCTCTGATTCTGCTCCATGCTCTGTGGCTGACAAACACTACATCCTAGTTGATGTTACCACACCACTAATTTTCAGTATGATATTGTATTTTCCATATTAGTTTTTTTGCTTTTCCTTATGCTTTAGAACAGTCTATATGTTTGCTTCTTGACAGCCACTGAATCAGGGAGACTGAGCTGTCTGTGGTTATTTATGCTCTAGTCATTCTTCCACTTATTGGTACACCAGACTTGTATGAATAATTTGCAAGATTACCTGTAATGTTCATTAACATTTTCATGTCAACAATTACTTTCAGCTGTCATTGTACTGTCCTTTCAATTACTTCAAGTTATTTTAAGATCCTACTACTTTTTTTTTTTTTTCCAAGTAGCAGTATTACAGAACATTAGAACATGCTTTCAGGAGTGTTTCACTGTTTACCTATTGGCATGCAGAATATTGAGCATATCTTTCTGTACTTTATATTCTAAGACTGTGTTTCAAATTCCTGATCTCTTACTTCACAATTGGTTGCATTCTTTAATAGCCTGTTCTGCAGGTCTTATTAAAGGCTTTTTTTGAAAGTGTGGATGAGTTAAATTATTCCAAGTAGGTTTCCTCCTATATCTTTTGGTGGTTCCTATAATTTTCGGTACATTTAAGTTAATGCTTTTAATTGTTACCAAATATTTATCATGTAACTAAAAATGTCCAATAATTCCTCTAAAGACCTTTGATAAAATTTTCACCACTAAAACTTGAATTAGAAGATCAGATGGTTGAAGACAAGATTAAAATCTTTGCAAGGGAATAACTGGACGACTCTTAAATTCAAATACATTTAACAAGGTATTTAAAGGGAAAGTTGTTTAAATTACTAAAAGTAAGAGATTGGGTGTGAAAAATCCCTCCTCTTTTGCCTTCAAGTGGCTGAGCACCTTCTTTTGAAACTGGAACAACTGGAGTTTAACTTATTTCCAGTCAAGTAGCTAAAAATACAGTGAAATTAATTTTTTTTGTCCCTTGAACTGCTAAATTCAATCACAAGCAGACGTTACAGAACTGCTCTGTCCCTGACTTGCTACAGCAGGTGCCGAAAGCAGGAGGAAGTGTGAACACAGCATTAGTCCCTCTGGATTTATTAATCCACTGTCAGGCCATGTGTTACCCCAGACACAGAGATGCAGCAGCCTGGCACGTAGCACAGGGAGAATGTCACATGCAAAAAGGCTTGCGTGCAAGCTGAGGACAACACTGCCACATTGCCTTTGCTTGCTTTCTGCTTTCCTTTATTGTGAAGTGCTTGACTAGGTCTTTGTCCATGCCCTCCAACCACCTGAACTGATGGCAGGATGAAGAGCCCGGCTAGCAGCCAAGGGAAGCAGCCTGCTGTAGGAGCCCAGCACTAAACCATGGTAATAGGTTGTTCTCAGATTATAACTGGTGTAACCCTGAGGCAACAGTATGCAGGAACTCCCAGGGTGACTGACAGAAGCTCACACAGAAACAGGGAACAGTTTCCTGGGCTATAAACTCCCTTATGGTTGACAATATTGTATACAACATGCTGTCTTTAGGTTATACACACATTCTTCATGCACACAGTCTGTGCCAATGCTGGACAGACAAGACTGACTGAATCTTCCCAGATTTTCTTCTCCTTACAGACTTCTAACGGAGTTCTAATCTTAATGATTGGTCTTAAACAGAGTTGTAGTTTACAACAGAAAACAGTGAAATACTACATACTTAACTTCCACTTGTGATTGGTGTATTTTGGGCAGAAATTGGGAAACGTGCTCATAACTGCAAGAGAAATCTATCTACCACCCTTTATAAGAATATGGAGGAGAGGGGAGATATATCAGTTGATATCAGTTTTACATGCAGAAGTAGATAAAGCAGAATAAAAATAACTTAAATAGTTTGTGTCATACAAAATTCTGTAGAGGCAAAGGAGACTTTTTGTAATTCATTCAGAAGAGATCACCTAGTTCACACAGCATCTCTGCTTGCTTTCATTAGCTGAGACTGAGGTATGACTCTGACCTTTTGGCCAGAATGGCCAGTGCTGGCCTGGACAACAAGGGCTGTTGACAGGCAGCCACCAAACTGCAGGTCCAAATAGCTTTTGAGATAATTTTTTTTTTTTTCTCATTTAATATTCCTTGTTCTACTGTGAAGAAAAAAATAAATGCAGGCTGTTAGAGGGATCTTGTCTTCCCACTACATTTGCTATTGTGAAGATTTTAATCTCCAGTGGGAATTGGTGGAGATTACGTTGTTTTGTGGGATGATGGCTGGCAGTAGAGAGTCATCAGTTCCTTTGCTGAGACACAACAGCCTGTCTGCACCATGCAGTTGCCAGGCTGTCACATATTTTCTAAAGAGCTGATTTCCTGTGCCTACTGGGAAAAGAAATATGAAAAGTTGTCCCTAATGAGTGAAGAATTGTGATAGCAAAGGACTTTGCATAGGTGTATATCTGAGCAGAGAATCACTTTGTCTTCCTTTCAGTCTGATCTGAGAATGAATTAATTTCTATGCTAGTTTCCAGTAGGGATTTCTTGTTTAAAGAAAATGAGACTACACAGTGTCTCACTTTATTCTTTCCTGTTGTCTCATGTCCAAATGTAAAATAAACAGATCCTTTAATATATCTGGATTGTTTAGCATAAGGAAGGTGGGTTCTCTGTTCTGCTGAACACTACTGCAGCCATGATTGCTGGTGTCCTGATCAGTTTAGTCCTTCTAAAGCTTTACAGTGATGTGAAAGCAAAGATGGAAAGAGTGTACATGAGAAAGTTCACATGAATCATTTAGTAAAATGTGCTGCAGGTTAATAGCTCATTTACCTTGAGTTATTCCAATTCCATTCAATTACTTTCTCAGCTTAATTATAGGGTGGACTAATTTAGATAAGACCTCCCTACTATATAAACTGCATTTGTTGTTTTGTAGATAAATGTGTCTGCACACTGAAGCATTCTCTCGTCCACATGAAAAGCAAAATATTAATTGGTGTTCCCCTTAGAGTGTCCATCAAATGGCCATGGGAAGAGCTCAGGGAGAACAGTGTTTATTTCTGGCACACATACTAAATCTGGTACCAAAATCCACACGTTCTCCAAAATCTGTAACAGACCTTGAAAAGCCCCAAGAGATCCCTGTGCCTTTTCATTATCCCTGGGATTGTTGCTGTATTGCCTTGCAGCCTGTCAGTGGGACTCAAAACATCCCTGCCAGACACTACAGCTGACAGAATCTTGGTGGAATAGAAACATTGTGATACATTTTTGCTAGTTCTGAAGAAGCAGGATGCCTGGCAGGTGTTATAAACCAGGACCTCAGGTCTGTGTGGCCTGAAGAGATTTTTGACCACAAGGTCAGCTAAGCCCTGTATCTTGTACATAACGGAAAGGGTTTCACAGAGACTAGCATCCCTCTACTCTAGTAATGCCACTGTTATTTGAGGAGCTTGATATAAATTCACCAGTACAAAACAAGGTGTGGCTCTTTTTTAAATTTTATTTTTGTTTTCCAGCTGTAGTCCAGCTTCCCATTCTGTTTTTTATTTAGATAATACTGAAGCTATTTTTTTTGTTGTTGGGTTTTCTTTTTTTCTTTTGTGCAGGACAAGTCTCCTCATAAAAAGATTGCAAATCTCACAGTAGCACAGTTTTTACCTTGCCTGTGAGGTTTGATTTACTTCTTCGTGGTTACATCAGATGTGATTTGGTTTGGTGGATACTATCTTGGTAACTGTTCTGGTTTTTTTGAAACTAATCATAAGGAGGCAGCTTTTGATCTGTTCAGCATATAATTAAGCTGTGTCTATTGCTGTCTTTTTTCTACAGAATGAGATAGTAAATGAATGCAAAGGTACTGGGGAAGAATTTTTTTTTTTTTCAGCTCAATTGTAAACTGTGAGAAAGTCACATGTAGGATTGAAGTGCTGATGTAATGTCTATTCTATCAGAATTAATCTCTTCCTAGAATCTTAATGTACAGGATCCATGCAAATAACCTAAGGAAAATTAATTATTTAAAGAACATTGTGGGACTTAGTGGAAAATAGAGTAATTGTATTTTAATTATAAAATCATGAGGTCGTGGGGTTGTGTATTTAGTAAGTAACTATTTAATTACACATTGTGTTGGAGTTTTTTAAATATACAATGTAATTACAAGTTTACCTATTAAAATTAGTCTTAAAAACATTTCCCAAAGTTATTTTACTGCATTATCTGCCAACTGAAATTCAGTAGTCACAGTATTATTCTCTAACCAGTAGTATAATCTAGTCTCAACATGATGCATAAAATCCCTGTGTGTTTTTAAAATGGTATGTCCACATAATATATCCATGCCTCCTACTGGTTAAGTAGAAAAAACTTTCTGGAATGCAAATACCATATGCATGAAGGCATTAAAAAAACCCTAAAGCTATGAAAGTAGGAAATCAGAATAATCTAAATCCTGTTCTTCTTCACTTTTTGTTTATCTTTCTGTGGTGTTCTTAAGGCACAAGCATAATCTTGGAGGTGTCCAGTTACTGTGGCCTGTAGACTGATTTTTATCACTCATCTAGTGTGTCTAAGAGACATCCACCCTATTAATGAAATCCCTTGCATTTCTGATTAAACTAAACAAGCTTATCTGCAGCTTGTCCTTTGAATACTCTTAGACTTGGTCTCTGTTCAGAATTTATAAGGATGTAACTGTTCCATTTAGGTTTTTGGTTGTTTTTTTTTTTCCTGTATCTTTCTGAGACAGTTATATTTTGAAAAACAAAACAAAAGCAACCAACCAACCAAAGAAAATTCCACAAACAAACCCACAACAAAACTAAACCCAGAATACAAACACACACACGCATAAAATGCCAACAATAGCAATATGGGTAAGTTTCTGCATGAGAGAGAAGTGTTAAAATGCAGGCTGTTTGCTAGTGGGGGAAAAAACCCCCAAATCAACAAACCAGTAATCAAATATCTACAAATTTTCAGAAAGAATAGTATGGCACACAATGTCTACTGATAAGGTAATGCTACAAGATTTTTGTGTGGTACTTTGTATAGGTAAAGCTGATGTGTACACATATACTCTGGTATAGGAATGTACTTACATAACATCCTATACTGGAACATGCTGTAATACCATCATAAAACACCCCATATGTGTGGCGTACTCTACCACTTCAGTTCAGTAGCTAAATATCATCACTTGAGTTGTCAATTTTCCACTTGTAGTCTTGGTTAAGATAAAAATAGAACTGCAGTTAGAGCCAAATCCTGTTCTTGTTGTCCCTAAAGCAGTTCTCCCTGGGGATTAATTATAAGGACTATTATTTATTTTCTGATTCTGGATGATGCCTTGAGATTTCATACTGAATGTTGTTAATTCAAGCAATCAAGATTTGCAATGCATTTTCATAGTGCTTTCTTTTATTCTTATTGTTGAGAAAATCTTGAGGTTATGACTCTTTCACCACCACACTTCTTATTTTATTCCACACTAACTTTTCCAGTGTGTCGGCTACGTAAAGAATAAAATATTACTCTTATCCTTGGTACCTTTTTCAATCCACATCCAAAGACAGAAAATTACTACTTTCCCATGTAATCTAGCCCGCTAGCATCTACACCACATTTTGTATTTCATACTTTTCCGTCAGGGCAAAGTTATGCTGCAAATGCTTGACTTGTTTTCAATCCTTCAAGTAGCAGATCTCTCAGAAAGAGACTATCCCTTAGCCAAAGAATGACCTCAAATAATTTTTTCCCAGGATCATGGTGGGGGGGGTTGCACTAATTTCCCATATATGAGCATATGTGCTGCATCATCCTTGTTTTGACACAGTGATACCAAAGAACAAATTAATTAGTTCAGATTCCTTATACTGCCCTTCCCTGAGTTTTCCAACTCCTGTGCAGGTAGTATTATTTTTTTAAAACAGATAGGAACTCAGTAAGTGCCTGTGATCTTTCACCTGTACTTTAGAAGAAAAAGTGCTTAGTTCTTATCCAGAAACCCCTGATGATTTTTAATGGATACTAGTCTAGGAATACTGAGGGAAAGAAATATTCTGATTGGCTTTGTTTTTCAGCTGAAGAACAGTTTGTTTCTATGTTAAATGAAGTAGTGAAAACAAATAGTATACCATCTGGCTAGCCTACCTGGGTACTATACCGGGAGGTTTTCAGATGTTACTGCTGACAGTTTTCAACTTTTTATGTCCTACATTACTAGTATGATTTCTTTTAACTGATTGTCTTCCCCGTCTACAAATTATCTTACTCTTTGAAATGAATTAGAATTTTAAAAAACTGACACAGATTTTTGCACAGATTTTCGCTGTCTGTTATTGGCACTATTTAGCTTCCAAATGACAAAATCTGTAGTGTTTCCAGCATTTACAGTAATCAGTTATGCCGAGGCATAGGCCTCCATGTTATCTGTGAAGCTGATACTCTCAAGGGACAGAATAACATTGAATAGTCTCAATATATACCAGTGAGCTCTCATTCTTAGAACAGGCTGTGACTGAAATGAAGGGTTAGCTACTTTTCAGCACTTGAAAAAATGTCAGATGTTTTTCTTCAGATTGTATTTTTCTGTTTGTTTCTCAGAGGAAGAATATCCTGCAAAAAGATGAAAAATATTTAACATAACCAGGAAGGTAATGAAGTACAGACTCAAATATTTCATTCAAACAAAATGTGCATTATTGATTTACAGTTTTAATATTCCTTGTACTTAGTATAAAACACAAATATTTGTTCACAAGTAATTTGGAAAAGAACGGTGAGCACATAAATGATGACATATTTGTGAAGATGATCTGATTGCATATTTTATGTATTATTTATATTAAATGTGCATCTGCAATCCTGATCATAGCTCATAGATTTGGTTTTCTAAGCACATTATATGCAAATAATGTCTTATGCCAAACATCTTACAGTCTAAATCTATATAATTTTAACTCAACATGCAATCAGGAAATCAAAACACTCTTACAGCAATTAAATGACCTGTCACACTGTACAAATAGTATAGTTGTGTAAGACTGAATGGTTGGCAGATGCTTTGTAAAGTATATTAATATAAAAGAACTTATGAAAAAATTTAAATTATGCAGATAATTTTCCAGTACCCTCTCCAAGCTAAGGTCATCAGATACTGAGCATTCTAGCTATAGCTAGCACATACAGATTTAAAAAGGGGTAAATCTGAGCAGTTATGAAGACAAGTGGGACACTTAAATGCACTTTAAAAACACCAGGAAACTGGCAATCTGTGAAGAAGAAAAAAAAATTGAAAAGCTAATACTAAATTGCAAAAAGCATCCCAAGTAACAAAGACTCCATCAGATAGAGATGCAAGGTAAAAAATAAGACCAAGATAAAACGTTGCCCTAACCAGAAAAATAGATTGGTTTGCAAGTAGCAGGGTGACTAAGTAGTTGCTTTGTCTGGTTTTACAGGGGAAGCAGATGGAAATCTACTAAATCCGAGATTGTTTTCCCAGAGGCAGTAACAAGGAAGATAGAAAAAAATATGCCGGCATATAAAATATCTGGTTATAAAATACCACATTGCCTTAGAAAAACTCAAGGTGTGCATATATAGCTGTGAATATTAAACTGAATAAAAGAAATTGGTGATGTTTCAAAAGGCTTAAAAAATATACTTGATCCAGAAACAACTCTGAAGAAATTTTTTATTAAACAAAATCCCGAACAACAAATGCAAACAGGCAGCAAACAAGGAACCTAATGCCAGTGGGAAAAACCCTTAGAATGTCTTTTGAAGTAATGTTGTGAAACAAATACCAAGAAAATCTGAGTCTCGTTAGGGAAGAGGACATGGATTCAGATATGTAAGATCAGGCTTCAGTCATCAGAGTGAGTTTTTTCTGACTTTCTTTACCATATGTTTTCCATGAATGGAAGTAAGTGGTTAGAATTTTAGCTGTGTTTTAGTAGAAATATATTATCAGACAAATTTTGAAGAGCACAGAAGTGGGTGAACTTCTGTTCAGAAAAACAGATTTCTTGCACAATGTCTCTTACAGAGTAAATTGCACCTGTGAGGTATGCTTGAAGTGTTCCAGTGCTAACCTCTCCTCATAATCTCACATAAATTGTAATTCCAGATTTAATATTACTACTCCCTTTGGTAGGAAATTTTTCCCAGCTCTTGGGATTTCCCTAACTGGTTTTGGGTTTACTTGCATGCACCAAGCTGTAGGAATCTATTCCTTTCTGTAACAAACTTGCAAAAATTATTTGCAATGACAGATATTTTAAAAATTCAAAAACATCAAAATTTATTTTGATAGAGCCGTATAGGTTGTAATGATAAAATGCAATTCTAATTTCACATTGCTGAATATCTTCTTCCTAATCTCCCTGCGGAGTTCAGTAGAAATTCAGCAAGTGACTGCCTCTCCTTTCTGTGAGATTTCTGAGTTTACAGATCACTTATCTCACAAGGAGATTCTCTCAGGTTAAATGGTCTTCCTGTTGCACACCCCCGCTTCTTTAGCTATTTTGATGTTCCTCAACTTCTAAGAAGTATAAATTGTATGACAATACATCACATCAGTGTTTGACAGAGGCGAAATGTGACACTTAGAGATCACAGGGCATGTGAAATTTTACAGTTTTCCCACCTATATTGTGTTCTAGAGCATGGCATTTATATGGAGCAGGAATCGGGCATGGTGGATTGCACAGTGGAAGACTCAGCTGAAATGCTTTATAATATGTTTACAATTATGGGTTAAATGTTGCTGGTTTTGATGAGAATAGTCCTGCCAAAGATGGATCCAAGGTATACTTTCACATGAAGTGTTCAAACCCATATACAATTATCTTTCTGTCATTACATCTCTCTGTGGGAGGTTGATGGTTAGCTTTCACTGAAATATCATTCTTTTTGTGAAAAGTAATTCATGAGCCTACTGAACAGAAATATAAAATTCTTCAGAACAGGAATGGTATTCACAGGGGTTCTTAAACATTTTCATCTTAACAGCAAATATGGTGAATGGCCATTGTAGACCACCTTTCAATCTGAGATTGAATAACATCTCTATGGCAACTACAGCAGCTGCTTATATTAGAAAAATAATACTACATGAACATAATAATATTCTTAGTTCTTTACAATAGGACTTAACAGCTGGATATGAAAATTGTGGGTTTTTTTTTCCAGCCTTCATTAATATTTCATTATTTCTGAATATATTTTGGAGATTGTTCTAGATTATGGCAAGTTTGTCTTCAAAAGGGATAAAAGACAGATAAAAGATAATCAAATACTAAAATGTTGGATATTGGTAATGTGTGATCGTGTATCAATGCTCTTTTTCAAGAAAATCAGCTTGGTGTCTGACGGACACCAAGTCCTGCCAGCCTGGATTTTTAAATTATTTTATATGTCTGTGAGCGGAATTACTGAAGGGGTTAGGTACACTCAGAATTCCTCTACCACTGGTCCAGTGTTCCCAGCTGTACTACTAGTGGGTTACTCCTTCTATGTTATCTATTTTGGCACTACAGACTCAGATAAACTCTGGATTTCTTAAAAAAAAAAAAAAAAAAGAGTTTGGTTTGCAGCTTTTCTTTCCCTGTAGGAGACATCACCAAATCTTTCAATAAAACTTAGTGATGCTTTACAGTTTGGAGTTCTTCTAAGGAAGAAGTTTGTGGTATGTAAAGCACCCAAAGAAGAGTTGCATTCATGTTTTCATAGGAGAGTTAATTGAAACTGTGGAAATTTCCTGCCCTGAACTATAAAAATAATGAACATAAAACTATAAACAAAATGTGATGCAATTCTTAATAGTATTAAGAAGCACTGACCTTCTCCAAAACATTAAATTAAAATACAGCAACGTTTTCTCCACTGTTAAACATTCTTGTTTTCCTTTGTGCAGAACAACGAATTAAGTACCGCAGCATTTCCCCTATTTATATTGTATTCTGCAGGAAGAATATTTGAGTTCTAAAAGATGACGCTGTAAAAACGTTCATACTTAAGTTTGTATAGATGTTTCTATTTATATTATTTTTCTGTTAAGGAGACTTACAAAGACCTGTTTACTAGTGTAATGTTTATTTATATATAGTTTTGTACGGTTACTTATAAGACAGAGCTTATGAGTAATTATTATTTTGCACTGCTCACACTGGGCAGACAAAGTCATGAGTTTGTAGGTCTCACTAGAGGACTGGTTAAGCTTAGGAAGCAAGGAGATACCCAGAAACTGAAAGGGGACAAACATAGCATGAGGCAGGGTGGTTCAGCTAGGTGTTTATTTTGTTCGGGTTTTTTGTTTGTTTGTTTCTTAATTCAAAAAGCTCTTGCTGCTGGGACGAGGAGTCGTAAAGGGATCGGCAAATACTGAGGTGACTGCCATCGGTCACCTCTGCGTTTGCCCAGGGAAAATAAACACGCACTGCTAGAGAAAGCCCTTTCTGTCCCACTCACTTAGAGGTTCCCGGAGCCCCGCTGCACGGCTGTGCCTCCGCCTCGTGGCGGGCCGTGCCCTCAGAGCGGGCGCTCACAACTTGGGGCGGTTCAGGAGGCACCCAGACGCTGAGCCCAGGAACTGTCCAGCTCGGCTCTGACAGCAAGCGAAGGTATTGACGTGGGCGCGACCCTCCCCTCGGCAAGGATCTGACGCGGCCACAGGTGCCAACCGCCTTCGCCCGCGAGAGTGCGCAGGCCCCGCCCTCGCATGCGACCCCGGCCCGTGCGCACCCCACCTGAACCCGCCGAGGCGGGGCGGCGGGAAGGGCCGCCGGGACCGAGCGGACGCATGCGCTGGGACGGCAAGTAGCGGGCGAGCCGCTGGGGTCCGGCGGAGTTGAGACGTCTTCGCTTCGGTCCGGCCGGAGCGGAGCTGCTGTGCTCGCCGCCGGCCAGCCCCGCGTTGACTGCCGCTTTCCTCTCTCGCCGGCAGCTAAGGTAAGAGGTGGACGATGCTCCGGGGCTGGGCAGGTGCCGACGGGGACCTTGCTCAATGTCACTGCATGGCTGAGGGTGAGGAGGAGTTGGTGGCGAGGACTCAGCGCATCGGGGACACCCAGCCCAATCATGGGGAGCAGTCGGAACCCCCAGGTCAAGGCCAAACGAAACTTTGCCATCGCGGAGCGGGGCGAGGGCGAGGAGCGGAGCCGCAGGTAGCAGTCGGCGGCGGAGCGGCTATCACCGGCGTTTCCGCCTGCCCGGGAGGAGGGGGTTTAGCGGCGTCTCTCGCAACTACAGTTTTTTCCAGAGAAGATAAGGCGCGGCTCTAAATAGGTCAGGGTCTTCAGAGGTGGATGAGATCTGCGTACCATTTTTATTACCTCAGAAAGACATGAGGCTTCTTTTTCTGGGTACAAGGTTAACAGAGCTCTCTTCTGCTTGAATATTGACTGAGTTTTCTAAAAAGTCACTCAATATTCAATGCGTGCGCATAGCACAGCACGGCTTTCTTGTTCCATAAATCACGACGGCTTTGGGAAAGGTAAACAACTTCCGCAAAGGAGGAATTAACCTATGTGAAAGTGGCACCCTCGATGAGCTAATTACCCGTGTTGAGTTTAGGTGCTTAGCTTCACAAGCTTCTTCATCGCAAGCCTGGAGATGGTGGCGGCATGCCTAACGTGTTACAGTCGTGGTGACGCTGTATTTCATTTCAAAGAGTGTAAAGGAGAGGTGGGTGCAAGGTTCTATTTTCTGTAGGTACAAACAGGAAATGTCCTTGTTTTGAGGAATTGTCAGAGTGTTCACGCATGTGTGAATGCTCATGTTTGTTTTCTGTTTACTTTCTACTTCACAAACAAGGAAATTATTTTCATGGGTTTTTTAAAAAAATCTTTTGGGCACTAGATGTTTATCGTTAAGCTTGAATGGAAAAGTCTGTAGACGGAAAAGTTAAGAGGAGTGTGGCACTGTGGGCGTGCAAAAGTTTAAGTCTTCAAAGTGAACATTTAACTGCAGTGTACTGCTGACGGGAGGAAGGAGGTGATAGTTTTGTTTTCCATAGTGTCCTGCAATTTCATTGATGTCTTTCACAAAGTCTGATAACGAGGTGCAAAACAAATCCTTTATCACTGGCAAGAACATTGAAGCTTTCTTATCTGAATAAAACGTAATATGAAACGGTAGTGTAAAAAAAACTTAAGTCGATGGGGATGCATCTGTGCGATTGCAGTAGATGTAGGTGAGGCGTTGCTACTGGAAGTCCACTGTAAGAGGTAATGGTAGGTCAGCGGGGAGACGCCCAAGCTGGTGGCTGCTGGGAGGACCTGCTCTTTGAAAAGTATCTGCCTCGCAGTCCTCACTAGCAGACAAAGCTGTGCCCTGCCTTGTTACGTCTGAAAAAGGAGAAAAAGATGTTGCTTTGCACAGTTTAGAAGTGACTCTAGAAGGGTTTAAGGGCATTATGCCGCTTCTCCCTTTCCAAATAAGCTTTCTTACCTGAATAAAATCTTGCTACTCCTTCCAACTCACCAAGTCAGCAGTCTGCTTAAAGGAGAGGAGGGGAGCTTTTCTTCTTTCTGGTTCCTGAGATGCTTCTCTGTGGACGTTTGGTTTCACCAGATGGGTGTTCTGTTTCTCGCACTTTTTCAGTGAGTGGGGATTGATGTGATTGTGTGAATCCTGAAGGAAAAAGAGAAGCTGAGAGTTTTGAAATTGCTGATATTACTAACTTGTTTTTCTGTTGATTAAATAATCTCTAAGGTAGTAAGAAATTTCCTATTAAATCGCACCTTCACTAATTTACCAAATTCTGTGGTGTGGTTTTTTGTGTTTTGTTTTGTTTTTTTTTCTCCCCCAATGAGTAATATAATGGATGCTTCTTAAAAATTAGAAGTATTTTCAAAAAGTAGATGATATCAGGAGATTGCGCTGTCTCGCCTCTTTCTACACTAGCTGGAGTTGTCCTCTGTCACCCTGTGCTACATCTGCCTTGGGCGCTGTCTCATCAGGGATGAATGTACTTGCACCAGCATCAATCTGTTAACCAACTGTTCTCAACTGGCTGCATCTTTTATTCTTCCTTTCTTTTTTTTTTTTTTTTTTTTTTTTTTTTCCTTGCTTTGAAGTGAAGCACTGGCTTTCCTGATTCCAATGACCTTCTGGATTAAATGGTTATGAGAGCNTAATTGAGAGTGTATCTTCCTACACAAATGTAGTTGCTCAGGGATAAGGCAGTATAAAAGCAAGGAAAAAACCTTGTGGAAGATAATCTTTTGGGGGAATGTAGGCTTGTTAGTTAATTAGTTCTACAGTTCCTAGGATTTCAAACAGCAATGAGAATTGCTGTATAAAATATAACAGGTGCTTAACCATCAATGCAGTCTTTGCTCTTCAGGTTATCACAAGGGACTGTATTTTGAAAGCATTTGCTCTAAGATGTTGAGAATTTATTAAATGAGGCATTAGTGTTATATTAAAAATGAACATATGGTACAGCTGTGGTAGTCTCAATTCCTGAAACATTTGTCATGCTGTGTTGGAATGTAAGAGAGTACATAACTGAAGTGCAGGGTTCTCTCCAGTGTACTGAAACACGCTGCAAAGCTTAGGTCGTATGTAGTTAACAGGAAGAGAAGACGATTTTGCAGTCTGAATAGCTTACTTTCAGAAAGTGTGCCGTCACTTCATTATACCCTTTAATGCCACTGAAATTTCTTAAAGGTAAACTTGTAGCC
Organism: Psilopogon haemacephalus; assembly: GCA_013396835.1. Lineage (NCBI taxonomy): Eukaryota > Metazoa > Chordata > Aves > Piciformes > Megalaimidae > Psilopogon > Psilopogon haemacephalus. The sequence goes on from VWZI01009238.1 coordinate 45,154, forward strand.
AGTAAATATTTTAGTCCTGTAACTTGTATTTGATTCAGAAAGCTGTAGTACTTAATACGTTGTCACCTATCAAGATACAAGTGCGACTATCTTATCTGATCCTGTATTACCTCCGATGCAGTGGAGGTTAAATGCCATAATATTGCAGTTAAGAAAGAGGAAATTTACCTGAATTCATAGACTGCACTTGCTTATTTTATTCTCAAACTGATAAATGCACAGAGTTGAAAGAATTGTAGGAACTTCACTCTCCTGTGTGACTGTAACATCTCTTTAGCTGCATAGGTTGATAGATTTTTTTAAAAAAAATATTATTATTACTTTTGTTTCCCCCCCACCAAATGCATTGCTTACCTAATTGTGCAGATGCAGTTCAAATGTTGGTTGAAGGGCTATTTTCTCTTAAAATTTTGCCTACAAGCACAAAATGTACTGGTTCTTTAAAAACTTTTTAATCTGGTATCTCTTACTATAGGAAGTTAATAGTTTTTATTATGTAATGTGACAATATATTAAAGCCAAAACATTTAAAACGTAAAAATCTGTGTCCTAAGGATGTGAGAAAATATTTTGCCATAAAATTAATCCATTTTCTGATTTTATGTAATGCGTAGAGAAGCTGGGGAATTATGACCAAAAAAAAGTCTCTGTACAGTGCAGTTACTTGGTGTCGTTCTTGGCTGTTGAAGAAAGTGCTGCAGAATGGTATCTAATGTTGTAATTCTAATAAAGTTACACTCAGTGGAAGCATATATTAAATAAGCATTAGTTATTTTATGTCATCAGTAGTAATTTGGTAAAAATATTGTGCTGCTCAGTGATGGTTTTTTTGAAAGCAGGAGATCAGGGTCTTACCCTGTTTGCCAAAATAAAAGCCCGTTTGTTTTATGCCCTGTCAAGCGAACATTTCCAAGGGTGCTGAATTGTGCCCATTAGCTTTTGCATTTTTATTGTTTCCTTTCTAGACAGGTGTTGTCTTAAGATTGTCTTCAATAATTCTTTTTAATTTGTCAAATGTAAGGCATAGAATTTTAACATGGATAATGTACACTTTGCATGCAACTGTGATTTTTCTTAATATATTAGCTTAAGCTGACATTGCTTTCTATAAAGATATTAGTTGACATGTTAAAAATTCATTAGAGAACCTGAGCTGCCAAGGCTTGTAAAAATAGAAGCCTTGTAAACCAATCTAACTGTATCAGTGCAGTTCCAGTCCTTTGCTTATCAATATTGCTGCCGTTGAGCTGCAAGACAGATCTGCTAATGACAGGTACCTCTAATACACATCAGGGCACGTTAGAACTGAGCTGTTTACATGGTTGATGATTATTTGGATATGAGCAAGTTAGACTGTTTTGAAAATGCTGCCAGTACTTCATTACCCAGGGAAATTATCCAGTAACACTTTGTTTATTGACAACAACATTTTTGGGGGTGTTAAACATTTATAATAAATAATTCAGGGGAAGATTTAACTAAGCATGAGTACAACTAGACAGCTAGAAGTTTTTGACACAGTCCTTTTTGTTTCCTTTTACATACTTAAGTTCTTTTCCGTTACATAATCATCACTCTTTAAGTGTTTCATAGGTTTTAACATTTTCTGAGTCTGTGCTGACCACAATCTGCATAAACAGGACACAAATAGGTGGAATGATTATGCATCCTAGTTCACAATTGTCTAGATCTTGTGATTCTGCTGTGTGACGTGATGATGGGTTGTAGTATTGGTAAAATGCTGTAGTTCTGGAAAATACTGGACATTTCATTACTCTTGCTTTCTGATGACAAACTGTTTAGTGAAGACATGTCAGTGGAGGACTTGGGGAACACTTGCCACAAAGTCATACATTCCGCATTTGAAATAGGGTAATCTACTGAATTATACTGTGAGATGTGTGCCCTTGCAAGCACACCTTTGCAAAGTACAAACCTCAAAGCCAGTCTGTTCTGTGATAATATCATGATGTTCACTCCATTATGTGCATCTGTGTGGCAGTAGAAATGATCCTTATAAGATAATCACAGAATATAAGAATAAGTCTGGTATATAAAAGAAAACTGTGTATAAAGCAAAACTGTGTAACTACTTGCCACAGTCACTGGAGAAGAATTCTATACCTGACTTAAATGACAGGGTTTAAGGTCAGGAAAGCAAAGTAAAATTAGCTGAGGTGAAGCTTGAATTATATTGTTACATTAAATCATAATTTCTTTTTCGCTTGTTTGTTGGTGTTTTTGTCGTTGATGCTGTTTTGTTTTGTATGTGTCACGGTATTTTTGAGGCTTGTAGTGCACTATGGGAGCAAAAATGCTGCCATTCTACAACAAGTGTCTTCTCGTAAAGAGTAATTTGTAATTAGTTTACTTGATGGTGACTGGAGTAGTACTGATTCCCTACAGAGGATGCCACCTATCAAGTCTTTAACACTACTCACCACTACTAAACTTGAAAGGTCTAAGGAGTTTGTAGCATAAGTGGTCGTGGCTGTAGGCCACGATATTCTCTCTGTATATATTTGTGCAGATACCAAGAAGTTAAATATATGGTAGGAGATTTTGTTTAACAGCTAGCACTGATGAGTTTGAATTTGACACTTCTCAGTTTATCCCACTTAAATACAGCAGACTATCAGGACTCCTTAGTCCTATTACAGTTCAATATAATTGAAAATGTTAATTTAAGAAACAGTTATTTGACAGGCATCAGTATGCCTTAAAAGAGGAAGAGAGGGGGAGAAAAAGTATAATGTGATTTGTAATGTAACTTGATTTACATGTTACCATGTTTATTTCCATCTATCATACTTTCAAGCTTTACACATTAGCTCAATTTCCTAAGCCAAGGAAAAAAAAAATTGAGCAAAGAGACACATTATGAAGATGTATCCAGAGAAGATGAGTTTGGTAAGCTATTAAGTGAACATTCTCAAAGTTCTTACTCTGTTCTGTGCAACAAGACTTCCAAAGAAGATACAGCAACCTCCTATTGAGATTTTATAATTGAGATGGTAATACAAGCTAGCAGAGGAGTAGCTAATCTCTATCTTTGCATGACTACGTATGATTAAAAAAAAAAAATTACATTATCTTTCATCCTTTGTCTACATGCTAATAACTGGGTGGTGAATCTTTGACCTAGAATTACAAATTAATTTAACTACCTAGATGCACTTTATCCTTTAAAAAATGTTATTAAATAACATGTTACTAGTTAAGAAAACCCCTTATAAATAAACATCAAAGCTCTACAAGACCAGATTCTGCTTTTACCCATTTCTGCTTTCTGTTATCTGCAATGCAGGTGCAGTCTATGCCAGACAACTGTGTATTTGATAGATAGTGGGGCCTGTGTGTAGTCAATACCATGTTTGATGCTCAGTTTGTTTCCTTATTAATCATATAAACAAGAATACCTATATTATAGGCATCAAATAATGTTAAGACGACTTAAAAGTTTCAGAGCTAAGTATTTGAAAATTAGAAAATGCCAGAAAGTTTTGTGTGTACAGCCTTAATTGAGCCATAGGTATAATCACAAGCCATTTCTGGGATTTTTTGTGGGAATCTCACCAGGCTTTGTGCACAGGATAGGTAATGTTTGCTTACTGACAGATGACTCTTCCTAAATCTGTTGGCATGCAGCTTGTGATTTAAGCATTATGTTGACAATGTGGACTTTTCACTAGTGCTCAGCCTGCAGTAGCTGTAAGAAAGTGGAAGTGGAAGAAAGAATAATGACATAATCATGACTTCCATGACATAAGATAATAGCCTTCTCTTGACAGAGGGGAAGCTTCAGCACAGAGATAAGTCTTCAGCAATGTTAGATGTTCAGTCTGAGTTTTGGGAACTGGTATATTAACACTTGAAATGATGTAGGGTGTGTTCACAGCAGAGTTTCTGTTGCTGTCAATGGAATTTCTGTAAGCTAGAGCTCACAGGTATCAAGTTAGACTCCCAGAAGCAGCATGCACAGTTAGTGATTGTGTAAGGAGTGATTTAAGCAACTTGCCTACCATTACTAGGAGTTCTGTGACATAGTTCAAGATACAGACAGATTCTGCACTGCAGCATTCAAGTGCCTTAACCTTGAGAGAATCTTTCTTTTGCAGTTTTCTTCTTTTCTTCCAGCTTCTACAGCAGAAGAGATAGTTTTTCTCAAGAGATACCTATTCTTAGGACTTATGTTGATTGTCTTAATTCATCTGCAGTCTGTGTGGAGAGGGAAAACAGCTTCCTGGGGTGCATTAAGAAAGTGATGTAGAGAGGTTCTCTGCCCATTCTGCTCTGCCCTGGTGTAGTGGGTTAGCAGTGACCTGCCCCCCCACCTTTTTAAACCCTGGCTAAAACTCAGAAAAACACACTGGAAGTTAATAAATGAAGCTTTATATTTACAGCAATGCAAATATACAAGCAAATATTTACAAGATATAACAAATATTTACAGAAATATACAGTAAAAAAGGGTACTACACACCACACCCCTCCCAGAGACCAAAATCCCCAAGAGAGGATAACCAAAGCCCCCTACCACCTTTCCCCCAGCTTTATCTTACCACCTCTTGATGATGCTGCAGATAAGCTGAAGATCAGAGAGATTAATGGTAGGAGAAAGGGTTAGTAGGTTTAGTGATTTTGCTCTGAATTAGTTCAAAGGCAGAGAGACAAAGGAAAAAGCTGCCGGAGCCAGCATAGACCCAAGCCAGACTGGCCCTCTGCAAGCACACTGGCTATCTAGATGTTTTGAGAAATGTTCTCAAAACAACATTTTTTTCTCTGTCTCAGTGAAACTCAGTGAGGTGACACTGTATGTTTAACTCTCTCTCAGCCAATAGTCTAATTTCTCACTCAAATTCTCCGATTATCTCAAACCAACACACCTGGTGAGACCACAATTGGAATACTGTGTCCAGTTTTGGGCTCCCCAATTCAAGAGAGACAGGAATCTGCTGGAAAGAGTCTACTGGAAAGCTATGAGTATGACTGTAGGACTTGAACACCTCTCCTGTGAAAAGAGACTGAGAGACCTGAGGCTGTTTAGCCTTGCAAAGAGAAGGCTGAGAGGATGTGATGGTTTGGGAGTTACCCACCCCATACACACAATGAATTCACCCTGACTAGACTCAGTCAGATGGAAGTTAAGGAATGAAGCTTTATATTTACAGCTTAGCACAATTACAAGCAGATATTTACAATATGTTACAAATATATACAGCTATATAGAGAAATATACAAGTTAAAGGTAATACAGAAACACAGTACCCCTTCCAGAAATCAGAGTCCCCAGATGGGGCTCCCAGCCACTCTTTAACCTTCTTTCCACACCCCTTTCTTATCCCAGCATCTGCCTTATGTGCAAAGTGAGTCGGAAGGATCAGCCAGATGGGTTAGAAGCAGAGCGATTAGTTTAGTCACACAGATCCAGCTAGAAGACAGGGAGAGACACAGACACCGAGAGACTCTGACAGACAGACTCGTACTGTCTTATTTATCTTTATGTCATTGTCTTTATACATTTCAGCAAACCTATGAGTGAAGCAGACATCATGATTATTTTCTTTTCACAGCCTATAATCTAATTTCTCTCTTGAAAATATTCCAATTAGCACCAAACACTCACAGAGGGAATTAATGCCTATAAATATCTGAGGGGTAGGTGTCAAGATGAAGGTGCCAGTCTCTTCTCAGTGGTGCCCAGTGATAGGACAGTGAACAGTGGGCACAAGCTGGAACACAGGAGGTTTCACCTCAACACACAGAGGCATTTCTTTATGGTGAGGGTGTCTGAGCACTGGAACAGGCTGCCCAGAAAGACTGTGGAGCCTTCCTTCTCTGGAGACTTTCAAAACCCATCTAGACACGTTCCTGCACAGGCTGCCCTAGATAATCCTGCTTTGGCAGGGAGGTTGGTCATGATCATCTTTGGAGGTCCTTTCAAACCTCTAACATCCTGTGTTTCTGCGATTAGCTTTTTTTTTTTTTTTTTTTTTAATAATGCAAAATAAGGCAAGCTGTACAATCCATAAATTCTGTCCTAAGAAGTCATGGTAAATCTCTTCATCAGTGCTCTTCAATTGTTTAGATCTAAAGCCTAAATTCTGAAACTTATGGAATGACAGAAGAGAAATTAGCTTCATATTACAATGTGGAGCAGCATTAGAAGCTAGATGTCCTTTGAGTTTCACTGGTATTCACTTAGGTATCTTTTGATGGTATTCTGGAGATCTTCAGTATATTGTTTTAGATTGGTTACTTCAGAAGCAGCAGAACCTTATTATAGACAGCCAAAATACAGTTATGTCTCTCCCAGTCCCATAAGTAATATGAAGTGCTCTAACATGATAGGGATGTTTGGTGCTGTTGCCTTTTTCTATATAGTATTAAACTTCTCAAAATTAATATGTTATCTGAAAAGCTAAGTAATAACTTCTGACTATAGAAGTCTCATTTTTAGGAGTATCTGAGATTGATGCAGCTTTACTAATACATGTTTGAATAAGACTAAATCCATGTGGTGGGTTAGGAACTCCCCCTCCCTCATTGAAATTTAACAGACTAGCTAAGATGGTTTGAAAATAGGATGAAGCTATATTTACAGCAAAGCAAAATTTACAAGCATATATAAACAACAGAAGTATTTACAATTATATACAAATTAGAAACCTGCACAAAAGGAGCTCAAAGCTACTCACTTTTTCTCCCTCTGCTTTCCCAGACAGGCAAGCAAAAACAACCAGAAAAGCTTACATCATTATTTGTTAGTGGAGAGATTAGATTGAAGGAGAAGTGAATAGGAGCAGCGTCACAGAAGTGAGTGGGACAAATTGTTTGCATGTTGGCTTTTTATCCCTCTCAGCAAACCAATGAATGATACAGACTTCGTCATTATTTTCTTTTACATCCAATGATCTAATTTCTCATTACAATATTCCAATTAACCTCAAACCAGCACAATCCACCATACTTGTCCAAGTTTTTAACTTCTGAGAGGTGATAGGTGCTCTGAAGCAAGTGACACTCCTACACTGGCATTTTCTTTCTTTTCAAAACAGGTCTGAGAAAACATTGCAAGTCCAATTCTACTATCTTTTCTCAGCATGTAGGTTAATCTTGTCAACTAAAGAATGCTTACCAAAATAGCCTGAGAAACCAGAAAGCAGAGCTTTAGAGACGTCAGCAAGCATCAGAAAAAGTTGCATTTATGATCAGTAGTAACAAATGTTGACAGAAATAATGTAAAAACTTGTTTATATTGTGAGCTTTATAATTCAATTGTATTGTCAACTATCTTTCAATGCCATACGTTAACTCTGTAAATTTGATGAGTTTCAGTTGTCCCCTTCATAATTGCGACTGATACTTTAGCTGAAATACGATGGGGAGGAGAAAGTGAGAGGCAGACAAAAGAATAATGCTGTGATGCTTGTTTTTAATTCTTGAAGCAAATTTGCATTAACCAATATTTCTGCATATAAGGTGGTGGCTGTTTGTTGTTGTGTTTTAAAAGAGCTGGGAAAATCTCTGCCATTGACAGAACTTCAAGAACCTCTCTTGTGTGTTATTTGTAACTGTCAGAAGCTTTTTACCTTGCTTTCTTAAGCATAAATTAGGATATTTATCAAGTTTCTATATTGTAGCTTTTTTAAAGAAAGGAGCTGAATTTTCTTTTCCATCTGTAAAGTGGACATCTAGATATTGAGCAAGGATAGGAAAACTTCCTCCTTGTTCAGAGGAAAAGATTTATACTAATCTGATTTGGTGAATGTTGTTGGTTTTGGATGGTGGGGCTTTTTTTTTTTTTTCTAAACAAAAGCACATGCTGGCTTTAAAACACACAGATAATATGTTACAGAAGGGCTAAAAGGAGTTTATGGCTGATAGAAGCATGTGTGGTTTGTAATGTCTGTACAGAACTGCAGCTGCTTCCTGCCTTGTGCTGTACACAGTTGATCAGAGGGTTATTTTACTACGTGGTTGTCATAACTATGGTGACTGTCATGGGGAGCTGGAAGTCAACAGCATGTTTCATGCTAAGTGTGGGAATCTTGGCAGATTTGCTTTTGTACACTACTACTCTATAAATATGTCTGTAATACTAATATGTTTTGTATGGAGCAGCTCTTGTTTTTACAGAACTTGAGATGGCATTGTGTGGCACTGCATCAGTTTTGAATGTTTCTGATTATGTATTTGAATGCATTCGTGTCATTTATTGTTATGTTGTTACTACCATGCTGTGTCTTCCATCTCCGGAAAACTTTCAAATTCCTTTCGAGCCAATGTTTTCTTGCAAAAACCCAGATATACTTTAGAATTACTTGTAAGGTTGAAGTAGCTGGCTTTGAGCCACAGAAGTGCTTTTACGTTGTTTAAAAGGATCATTTCAGCTTGCATTTCTAAATAGGCTAGTTTTCAAAACTGGGCATTAGTGGGTTTTTAAGCATTGTCAGAATCTCTCTAGAATATTTATTTGGTATTTCATGTTTTTCCAAAAAGCCATAGGCAGAACTCAATTCACTTACCAGAGTACCTGCAAATGTTTCTTAGAGTTAATGATTGCAAATATGAAAAGTTTCATTGAGACTGCTTAGAATTCTTCAGATTTGAAAGTTGCAGGGCAGTGAGCTGTGGCTTTGTGGGCTTACTGCAGGCAGCCCTGCTTGGCCGCTGCTACTCACCGCTGCTGCTGCTGCTCCTAATCATCCATCATCGTCCACATCTGCCTGTTGCCCCTTCAGGCAGCCTAATACCTTGATCTTTGACCTTTCTTTTAATAGTTGTATTTTAGGGCTTTTCAAATTTCTTGGCCTCTTAGTGAGCTTAGTATTTGACCTATATGACTATCTGATCCATGTTCACCATCCTGATTACAGCCTAGTTGTATGAATTACAAAGACTGACCAGTGAGTTACTGGAGGATACCAAGCGAAATACAGATCTTCAGATGGATATTGTTCTACTTAGAATTCTACTTATAATAGAAGTGTTTTTGAGCTGCTCTTCCAGTCAGTCCAGCTTGGGGGGGAAAAAAAGGGAAAAAAAAAATAATTTTTTTTTTTTTTTTTAGAAATGCCCCCTTTGTGTGTGTGTGTTTCTGTGTGTATTGGAAGTGGAGAAACATTTATTCCTTTTTCTTTTAAGGTATTTGGTAGGAAACCAGTTACAAAAATGGAGTATAAAACTGTCATACAAGCACTTGACTATTCCTTGCAGTTACACATTATTGATATTGATGGATATGTAGGCTTTAAAATGTGTATAGTTAATAATGACTCTGAGATTAATTCACTTGCATATGATAAGTTGCTTTAGTAGACAAAGAATGGAAATAAAACATTCTTATCTCTATAAAAATCCTTTAGCAAAGAAGTTCTTGGAGTTAGAGGATCAGCCTCATGCTGTATTTTTTTATGGCCTTAGTATAACAGTTTTCTCACCTACTAACAGATTCTGTAGGTGTCGTGTTGTGTTTACTTAAACCTCTCCTGGGTTATGAGATATTTTCTTAAATAAATATATATATGTCTGCATCAGGTTTACCTCTAACCCTTCAAAGAAGATCTTTTACCACATACCAGATTTCTCAGTTGATGCATTTATCAGGAAATGGTTTTTTATCAAGCCATACCTTACAGGCAAAGGAATCCTGTAAACAGCCTGAAGTGCTCACACTTAAATTTAACCACTAGATTTAGGTGCATTTGATTGATGCTTGGCCTTAATGCATGCAGAGATTTCTTGAGTTGTGAATTTCTGTCTTCGGATGCATAGGAGTTTGAAAAAAAAAAGTTGACTGTGTTCAGAGAGTGGTCATAAAACTGCACTGCAATATGAGTGTGCAAGGCAGAGCTAAGTCTGTTATTAAAAAAGAAAAAAAGGCTGACTCAAGATTTCACAGGGCTTCCATGCTAGGAAATTAAATATTGATGTATTTCAGATAGTAATGTCCACCTCTTAGAAGAAAATACGTATCTACTTGAAATTATTTTTAATATTTTACACTATTATGCACAAAATATGGCAAATTTTAGAGCTCTCTGATACGCAACAGTGGAAAATTATATGCTGAGCTGAATGCCTAGCTCTCATTCTGTCTCACATGATTTATAGCTCCATGACTTAATGAAGTAAAACACTGGAATGGGTTCACACCTTGAGTTGTTTAATGGTTTCCACTGTCTAGGTGACTAGTGTACTGGAGGAGAAGAAAGCAGCTGTAGTATCTTCTCATTTATTGTGGCAAGGATGTGAAAATCTGTGTTGCTCTTACTTATATTGCTTCCTTGTCACATACACAATTCATTGGAGGAAGATGGGAATATGGCTGTTCTATGAAGTATAAAAATAGTAAGAATAGAAATGTAGATGTAATCTTTCTTGCTCAAGCTTATGTGAAACAGCTGCATTAAATTTCTTGGAATCTAGATCTAACCCAAAACAAGAGAAACAGTATCCCATCATAACTTATTCCAGTAACAAGGTGAAAAACTCATTGATCAATTGGGTTTGCTAGCTAAGGGGTTTTGGGGAGAGTTTTTATCAAATTGCTGCTTTGGTTACTTAAGTAGTTTTTTAAAAGAAAGGGGTAAATTTTGTTTTGTTACTAGTCTTAGGGCTGAGGCCGCTCTAGTTACATTTCTCTTAGAATATTTGTGTTTACAATGTCTTTTATGTGGTGGTTCCCCTATTCTTCACTGGATTACCATAAACTCAAACCAGTTAATTCTGAATCATTAATAGTTTATGGGGTCTAAGTATGTCTTCTGGATGGGAAGGGGGAATAGTAAGGGATATCACAGAAGGGAATTTACTCCAGCCTTGTTTCGATCTGCATTTATCATTTAGTATTTGGGGCAGCTGCTTTTGGTAATTGCTGTGGGGAGCCATCAAAAATCCAGGAGTTGGAATGAGAGGCCTTTTTTGTTTTGCTGTGCATCTGCATAGTTCAAGAATTATCACCCTTCTGCCAACAGTACAGTAGCATTACAGGTGTACCTCTTTCTACCGTATTTGTGAAACACAAGCACACATATATTTAATTCTGAATTTGTTGTGACCTATTGCATTTCTTACCTATTCCAGGAAGGGTCTATTCCTTATTTTGGCTGCAGTCCTGTCATTATGGAGATAGCAAGGCTAAAGCCCTTCCTGACATTCATCAGAGATTTGTGGTTTGTCCTGAGAGATCTGTAGGTCTATCCTTTTGTTTTCTTAGTTTTTCATAAGACTCTCCTCATTCTTTTAAAAGTCAGCTGGAGAGAAACTGTGACTTGCTATTTTACAATTGCAGATTGTGCTTACATCATCATTACAATGAAGGTAACAGAAATACAGTATTCAGGGAACTATACAACCTTCTGAGTCTTCTTAGAGCTTGAGCAATTAGTGAAAAGCAAAAACTGCTCTTGGAAAGGTAGATCAGCCCTCTTAAACTCTGTATTTGGTAATGTGTTAGCTTGTAATTCCAGAAGTTAATTCTAGACGCTTTCCTTTCACTTCTGACATCATTGCAACTTCAGGGACATCTCAAACAAACTGTAATTTCTGCCAGACCTTTAATGTAATAGGGACTTACTCAAAGTACAAGTAATGTGAAAAGAGCTATTTTCAAAGTAGAGTAAAGGAGTATATGTGTCACTCTCTGAATAATCCTGTAAGCACTTGCTGCCATAATGGCAAATTTTATAATACAATCCCCCTTGTGCCCTTTGTGCTGCTCTCAAATCAGGATGGAGCCTTTTTAAAGTTTCATGTGTCATGCTTGTGTCTGAGTTGTAAAACAGACTTTTGGCAATGGTGGTGGTTCCTGATTTTCTCTGTGTGTGTTAGTTTGCACATCAGTATGAGGTAGGCTGAGGTCACTTGCTCAGAGTGGGTCTGTGTGTGAATGAGGATACGATAAGAAAATGCACTTTCTGGTTTAGGCCATTGGTTAGGAGAACATTTTCCTTGATATGAAATATAAGCACATGTGCAGAGACATTGGGAGTAAATATGTTTAGATTTGTCTTAATTTTTGTTTGGGAATGTTTTATCCAGTTCTGAATACCTTCATCCTGGTGTAACTTGAGTTGAACAGTTATATTTTACAAAGTGGTAAATTTTGTAGGGTGTTGGAATTTTAGTTACATATTTTCTAGGTAAGAAATCTAGATGTTGGTGAGTATATGAATACAATAGGGTAACACTGATTATATCTTAATGTAAAAAGGTGTTTGCATACTTTGTGTCACCATAAGGCTTTTACTGAATTATTTAGTTGTTCTTGTTTCTGTCTCCAGCATTTTTCAAGGCACGCATACGTTCATGTACTTGGCTCCAATCATACAAATACATTTTCTTCTGTGGGTCCCTTCTTTTTTAGGGAGATTGTTGCATGCTCAGTGATCGTCCTGTCCAGAAGCATTTATGAGATCAGAGCCTAAGCGTATTACTGTTCAGTGTAATTGGACGTCAGGCTCTGAAGGTAGTGTAATTTCTTCCAAGTGTCACCAAGATTAACTGAAGAACAGGAGTGATTGAGGACACTTTAGTTGGTGAATCCTTGGAAAACCATTCTTAAAAGGTGGACTTTTAAAATTGAGAACTGGGAAGAGTGGGCCATTATCACATTTAAAACACTTTGTTTAACAAGCAGTTACAAATGTTTTAAGGAGTATTTTAAGAAAATAAATATATTTTTTCCATGCAAAATAGTTTTATTAAAACAGTCCCTACAAATTAGTATATTGGTAGTTTGCTACTAATTCTGTACATCTGAGTTGTGGTGTTTGCTGATAAATCTTCCCTTTTTTTTCTGTATTAAAAAAAAAATGGAATAAGTATCTAAAAGGCAGAGTTGGCATGATCAAATAAAAATATTTCCCAATTTGAATGAAATACTCTATTAAAATGGCAAACAGTGGATGCTGTACTGGCACTGTTTAGGCCTGTTATGTTTTAGAGACCTTGGGATTAGTGTTTATCTGTCCCATAAAGGACACCAATCATTTAGATTAGAAGTAATCTGCTTGTATTGAAGTACAAATTATAGCACAAAGGCCATTCAAGTGGGTTAAGTGACCAGAGCTGGTAAACACCATATGACTGCTGATTGGTCCATGAAAGAGTATTAACTGAAAGATAATGATGGATTTTAATCCAAATCTCTAAAGCACAACAGCTGTAGATCCCAAACAAGTTCACTCTCCAACAGTTTTAGAACATTTTGGGGTTTTTTTCTAGTTATTTCTCATGCACAAGAATTTATTTTGAAATGTAATTCCTTATTCCTGTATAGAATATAGCTGTTCCATACAGCCTTTGATTAGATTTCTGTTTTACTTACAGTAAATGAGCTTGCTATGGTTTTTATGCACATTGGAGAAACAGCATAGTGTTTATTTCAGAGCTAGGGTAAATAATTAGTGCGATTTAGTTTAGGAAACTCAGCGGATGTTCTTCCTTGTTCATGTCTTTCATCAGCAGACTAGGAAGTCNAATATCTGGTGTTCCATGATTTCTGATGCAAGGGCCAAAGAATGGCAAGTAAATGCTTATCACTGATAATATGTCATGTGAGTTTTGGAGTGTAGTTTTTGCTTTATTTTAGAGGGTCTATATGTATTTTTAAAATGGGAAATGGCAACTTTTTAGGATTACAATGTAGCATTGCTTAGGATGCGAAATAAAAAAATTACACAAGCTATATTCTATAATTACTTTGGTGCTGAGGCTATTCTGCTTTTTTTTTATGGTTGTTGCAATCAGAATTTTGCAAAGTTTCATGTTATGTCTTAAATTCCCCCCTAAAAAATTGTTTACCCTGATAGATGCACAGTCACTAAAGGAATTGGATAAGAATTAGAATAGTTTAACTTTATGGTTTCCTGGTCCATCTATTTTGTTTGGGAAGATCAAGAGAACAGACGAAGTGGTCCTGAAGTATTGTTTACAGCCCTAACAGATGCAGGAAAAAGAGTTAAGGTTCTTTATACTATTTCATCTTAACTGTCTTCATATCTAGAAAATGTACATGATTAAGTTACTTCTCTATCGTTATTCAGGATTTATTCAGATAATCTAGATGAGATATGCTGTCATGGCACAAGCAGGCATTAGTTCAGCCTGTGTACTGTACCTACAGATGGTTTTGAGATCAATAGGGTCATTAGTACCTAACTTATGTTTTGTCCTTGTGATGTAGGTACATCTAATGCTATAGCAAGTGTAAGTAGCTATGGATCTTGTCCTTCCATTTGCAATAATTGTTTGAGGATGCTGAAACAGGTGCTCATGGTGAATTTAATGACTGTGCAGTTTCAGAAATAACATTTTGAGTAAGTTTATTATGTTCTGGGAAAGACTTTGGCTAGAAAACAAGGTTTTCCAAGGGGAAATAGAAAATATAATTGAGAAAATTGCAGCTGTATTGTTCTGAAACTGTCCTTAATATTAATTCCTTTGCAAGGATATCTTGTGGGATGTTTGAAATCTAGTTGCTTTCACATGTGGTTTTTCTGTGGCAGATTATAATCTGTTTCTGATGACAGTTGAACTGGGCATCATTTTTTCATGTATTGGCTATGGGCTGATAAATATTTTAAGACAATAAAGTGTCATTAAATTGACAGTTTGGGTTACTGATTGAATTGATCACTCAGTGTAAGCCAAAGACTTTGAACAGCTGAGAACACTTGATGCTTTCCAGTTCTTTAATTCCTATGCCTAATGAAACACAAATATAAACAACACATAAATCTGATTTTTTTATTTAAGTATTGCGTTATATGAACAAGTAATGCCTAACCTTCCTGGGTTTTTTGGGCTAAGGAAGCATTAATGTTGCAGTTGCAAAACTGCTGAGTCTCCATCTGGAGTTCAGGCAGCTGATTTGATTACTGCTTGTGATGAGTTCGGACTGAGCTGAATGCAGAGAAGGAGCATTCTGGTTGAGGAAAAGGAGAACTTACTCTTTTTTTTTTTTT
>VWZI01009238.1:66120-76760 GCA_013396835.1 Psilopogon haemacephalus
CAAATCTAGTAATTTTGTAGAACTCCAGATATTTAGGAAATATCTTATAAAATTATCTTGGAGACAATATAATAAAATGTATTTTATTAAATTATTAATTGATAAGATCATTCCCTAGCCTCAAGAAAGCATATTATGAAAGTGGGCATAATTAGGAATATGCTTAAGAAAAGTCACTTTGTATATTTGCACTTAGAAAAAAAAAAAAAGTGGATTAAAATTGTTTAATCTTGAGAGGCTGCACATATTTATTTTTTTTTTTCAAGTATCCCACCTATTTTTGAAGTTATTAGTATTGTTTGCTGACCGGCACTTTGGCATGTGAGATGTTTTAATTCTAGATTTGTCTAACGGGATTAATTTAAGTTTGCTTTTATATAGATATGCACACTTAAATGTATTTATTTATTTATTTTCCATCTCCTTCCTGGGTGTTGTTTAGAAATACAGAATACTTTGGGCTTAGATCTTTGACAGAAAACTAGAGTTTCTGGATGAAATTGTATGTAAATATGACACAGTACTGATAGTAGGCGATGTCTGGTATGTTGTGGACTTTGTTTTCATTGTTGAGGACAATAGGTAAACACGGGCTACACACTAAGATTTGGCAGTGTGGTTATCAAGAATGTTGTCTGAATCAACAGACTTGTTGATGGAGAAAGCTAAGGGAGCAAAGTAGCATTCTTCTGGCAGATCTATTGTCACTGATAAACTTACACACATGGTGGGGGATGACAAAAGACTAAGAGAATCCAAGATATCTGTCTGGACTCCAAACTTGTTCAATTCTCTTGTTAGAAGTCAGGTATGTTATGTCAGGTGAGGATATATCTCTTTGTCAAATAGTTGATGTGTAAATCTATTGTTGTTAATGTGAAGAATACCAGAAATCCTAAGTACATGGGCTAAAGAGGGAAGGATCAACCTTATAATTAAAGCTAGCTACAACCACGGGAACATGCAACCACAATCTGTGATAAACTAAGTGAAGAGTGGTTTTTCATTTGCTCCAATTTTAGCTGATCTCACAGTCTAGTACAGTAGGTGCATCTTAGGCTTTCTTAGTGTGGATAATTTCAGTGCTGGTAGAACAAAGCAAAATGCTGTACTAGCTAGTTGAATGTTTTCAGTTTTCTGAATTACCTTGTACTGAACAGCTAATGTTTGTGTTGTGAAACAACCATCTGTTTTTGTAGTTTACAGAGAAACTCGTTCAAATGTTAAGTACTCTAAAATGTGTTAGTGAAGAGGCTGTCAGCCATTTGTCATACTACTCCATTCAAAACTTTTCATGCACAGGAATAGCAAGCTGGCTTCCTGTTCATTTTTGCCATGATAACCCTGCATCAACACAATCTGGAAAAATTACTTAACACAGCTTGGTCAGTATGCTGTAATTCATACAAACATAGAATGTTTTGGGTTGAAAGGGACATTTAAAGGTCATCTAGTCCAACCCTCCTTCAGAAGCAGGGGCATCTTTAATTAGATGTGGTTGCCTAGAGCCCAGTCCAACCTGACTTTGAATGGTTCCAGGGATGGGGTGTTTACCACCTCCCTGGGCAACCTGTCCCAGTGTTTCACCACTCTTATTGTAAAAAAAAAAAGAACATTTTTTTCTTTATATTTAGTCTGAATCTACCCTCTTATACTTTAAAACCATTACCACATATTCTATTACAGCAGGCCCTGAAGGCATAGGAATGTATTTACTTTTCCAAACCATCCAGTTTTCACTGTAACTTTGAATTAAAATATTCTGTGTGCTTTGTGAGCAGAGATGAAAGAAATAAGTGAGAGCTGATCAGGTGCATATGGATGGTTAATAAATAGTCTGACATATGGAAACATTGCAGAACATGGTGCCTCCTTGAGGAATTTCAAAACACAATGAAGATTAAACATGGCAGTTTTCTATTTTGATTTGTACTGAAAGAAAGAGGAATGCATCTCTGAAAGAGAACCGGTTCTTTAAACATATGGAGAATTTTTCAAGGTTGGCTTCAAAATAGTCTCCAGTGCTTTTTTAACACTGTAGGATACTGCACACAAGGCACTATACATATGCTGTTCACCACAGTATCCCAGTAGAACTTGTTGCCCAGATGGTGCAAACCATATGCCTCTTGATAGTTTATCTGTGTTTGGGAAATACTGTCTAAAAATATAGGAAAGGTCCTAAGACTTCTCCAAGTCAGCTCTACTGAGTTGTTGTTGCTTTTTTTTTTTTTTTTTTTTTTTTCCATAATCCTCTGGAAGTATTCAGGCTGGTTCTTTTATCTTTCTTTTACTTCCATTCTTTCCCTTTTTAATTTACTTTTGGTTTGGTTTTGTTTTCTTTTCAATGTGTGTGTTAGTGTTTTATAGCAGAGATGAGGGACTATGGAATCATGACTGTGCCACTTCAAGTCAGAGCACTTAAGCCATGCATGCAGCCTTCACTAGGCCATCTGCATAGGTAGTTTTTCACCATAGGAGGTGCTTAGGAGGTGTACATCACGAGAGCCAGCCTTAGGTCTCCTTCTTTTTTTTTTTTTTTCCCCTCTTCCTCTCTTACTCCCCCTTCCCCAGTTGTCTTAGTGAACCTTTTTGGAAAGGTAACAATGTAGAAAGCCAGCTAATTATTGTATTTGTCCCTGTATCTTCTGTAACTCATTTGACTATTTGCAAAGGCTACAGGAGAACATAGTCTTTGCCCATATATAAGTTGTTGAAATACACTTACCTGGCACAGATCCACAGAGGGATAGCAGTGTAATTACATTTCCAACATAGTGGTTCTTTGAAGCATCGACTACTTAGGAATAGGCATTGCAAAAGTTTAGAACAGCATTCAAGAAAATAATGCTTCATGTAACCGTCACTAACTCATAGGATAACCAAAGCTTATTTCCTCTGAGTTGAGATCTGCACATTTTCACCTACAGCAATGACTTATATAATACTTGTGTCTCTCCTCTGAAAGCACACCTCTGTTTCAAAGTAAATTAGCTAAATTGAAAGGCTAATTGCCTTGAGCTTCGAGTATAAAGGATGTCCATGCTTAGATTTCTTTCCCAGATGAAAGAGGCTAAGAAGATGTGGTTTCAGCAGTCCTAACAGGGTATCTTATGACACCTAAGAAATTGAATGTGGTGTCATAAATCACTAATTCATTCGTGCTCCAGTATTGCTTGTAGAATCTATTTGGGTAGATTAATTCTGTGTGCTGAAGAGAAAACGTGAAGGGAGGACAACTTGTTTAGTTTGGTAACAGCTATGTCAAATCCTTGCAAATCTCTTATATTTGCATTGCTGCTTTTTATGATTTTGGACAGAGTGAAAATATACCTCATTTGAATCAGAACTTAGTTTTGCAAGAGAAAGGACCAGGCTTCCAAGTACCTGTGGAAAAATGTATGGCATACAATCCCTTTACGGATCTAGATTTTTCTGGGTGGTTTTAGCTCTATGTTTTCTAACATACTTGGATGCTTTTCTTTGCTTCCTGTTCATGTTTCCTGTTTATGGGGTTCCCCCCCACCCTTTGTTTTCACATTTCAATATTTAATAGGGTCTAGTGCTCTTAAGTCATTGAGTAAATACAACTACAGTGATGTATCACTATCTTTGTAATGGGTCTGTCTCTCCAAGTGTGATTCACAGAATCATCCTCTTTAAATGAGACATGACAATTTGTGGATATTGTTCTGTATCAGCTGCTGCTGAGACTTGGCTTATACTGTGCATACCAAGGTGTGAGCTTACAGGATTGCTGTATTGTATTTCCCCCTTATTTCCATCCTTTTCCTGTTTTTAATGAACTCATACTTTTGCTTTTAGTCTTAAATATACTTCTAAATATTTCTCAATCCCATCTATAAGTGTTAGTATTTTTTTTAAATTTTGCAGAATATAATGATCATGTAACTTCTCTTTATTCTCAGCTCACTGACTCTAGTCTCAAGTAACTGCTTCTGTTACATGATAATGCTATTGAGTTATGTGTAAGCTTGAGGAATGAAATGGCCCCATTTCATATCTGACTCAGGGTGAGTGAGAATAAGTACCACCCAGAACTCTTCAAAATCTGTTTGCAGTGAAAAGCTATTTTTTAAAGGAAAAAGACATTTGCCAGATGCTAGCTTGTATAAATTTGAGTGACTAGAAAATATAGAGAATAGGAAGAATGATCAAGTCTTTTGTGTTGTGATTTGTTTGGGTTTTTTTGGTTGGTTTGTTGGTATTGGGTTTTATTATAATTTAATATGTATGTGCAAATTTCTGTCATCAAAGTATAAACCATTCAGATAGCTTTCAAAAGAAAAGTTACTTTCTACAAAATCCATTGCATTCATGGTGAAATTCTTAACACTGACTCAATACAGAATTGTACTTCTTCTGTATATTCTAGAGGCAGGACATTTCAGCAGACTTTTTTAAATGTGTGGTTTTCCAACCCCAACTTTAAAGAAGAAAGGAAGGGAACTAAATTTTGAGGAAAAATGGGACCTTTCATGTAATAATCTTCTTGGTTTTTGAGCAAACACGTACATCACAAGAGTTAGCACACCTCAGTTATGGTAAAAATTGTATTACTGTGTGAAAGATGTATGCACAGTAAAATCTTGGTGTATGTTTGCCGCCAACATTTTCCTCTTAAACACTTTAGAAGGGACTGGACAAGGCTCTTCAAACACAGATAATGTGCTGTACCAAATCCTCAAATCCTGGGAAGATAAGGGCTGAGACTGCTCTGTAGGAACAGACCAACTAACTCCTGAGGGCTGGCATGATACGGTCTCTGGCTGTATGTACGGGTCCTCTCCACGGTTCTACTGTGCAGGGTATGCTGCTGAAAACCATCCTAAAGCTAAGGTTTAAGGCGCTTAACGCAGGTATTTCTTCAGAAGTGCTTTGCATCTGTGGCTGCCAGCAGCTTTGCAAGGTCAGTTCTGCTTATAATCAGGTCACCTTTTAAGTTCTGCATCTAAAATAAGGAATTCAAGGTTTGAAAGGAAAAAAAAAATCAGTTTGTGGGTTTTAATTCTTAAATTAGTAGCCAGAGATTGGTTTAAGGACTCATTTGTCACCTGTTAATGCACCTAAGAAAGTACTTTGTAGTAAAAGTGAGTTTGTAAAAAACAAAGGTGAAATTTGTACAGTGGTTTCTTTTAATCTGAAGGTTAATTTACTATATGTGCTAGAAGCTAGAATGCTGTTTTAAAGTGTAGGTGTGGTATTTGAGTCCTTGCTACACTTAGTTGTTCTTTCTGGGTGTGTCCATATTAAAAATATTTTTGGTCACATCAGGAGTGCACTTTTGATTCAACTGTTCTGATTTTCCCAGTTAACCCTGCCTTTGTTCATATTTCAGCAATATTGATCATCATCTGAAATGTTTTGTTAATTTGAATGAAATTAGGTTAAAGCATGGAGTCAAGGAGTCCATGTATCTCTTGCTGCAGGGGTAATGGGCTAATGCAGTATCACCCTAGTGCTTTTCAAAATAAACCCTCTTTGAAAGGTTCTGCTGCTGTTACAGGTAATCAGCAGAAGCTGTCTCCATTATCAGTTTGCCTGTTAGCCCATAAACCTCCTAATACAGATGTTTGCCTCATCCACTTTTAAATGTGTCTAAAATGAGTTTCATTAAGATCTTGCATATTATTGAAAAATTATATTTTGAATTATTTGCTTTCTGCAATCAAACTTGTGATGTTCCTGACAAGCTAGTAGTTTTAAACTGTTAACTATTATTAAAGGATTATATTTATGTTTAGAGCCTCTAAAACAATGTAATATAACAATACATTTGTTTCACACCTGTTTACTTCAAGAAATAAAAAATACGAAAGTGCTGTTGTCAAAAATTACAGTAAACAAAGGGTCATATGGGAAGCTATTTATAGGTTTTAAAAATACATTGAAAAGTTACAAATATTAAAGCTTTACACAGATTAAATTTTTCAGGTGAAAATGTCATCTAAGATCAGCTGAGTTGAGGATCTTGGTTGTGTGCCTTGAAATACGATACTAAATCTGTCTTCCAGATTTCAGTAACATTTCTTGTAGGCTTTTTTGCTTTTTTTTTTTTTTATTTTTTTAATAACTGTATTTGGGGCAGTGGGTACTGCTACAGTCATTGGAAAGTGAAAATCCCTGGAACCACCATGTAGTGAGATGGAGAAAATATATTTGAAAGTAACTGTAACCTCTACTAGAGATGCAATAATAACCCTGCTTTAAAATAGAGCTTGAAAAGAAGAAGAGTTATTGGGAGTTATCACTGTGTGCAGACTACGATTTATTGCCAACTTGTTATCTCTGAGCTCTGGTGTGTCACAAATGTGTATTTCCTCTATTATTTGATGCTTTTGCAGTTTGGAAACTTATTTGTTGGGGTTGGCCTTTGATATATAGAACTGTAAACCACAAAATGCTTATTTTGTAGCAAGTGCTATTAGTTGGCTTCTAAGAATTTTGTCTGCTTTGTAGGTATGAAGCGTCCATTAAGTCCTGAACACATCTTTGAAGATGGGATTATGAATCAACCAGTTGTTCTACAGAGCTTTGAAGAAAAAGGACTGAGGAACGACAGACAGGACTATCAATTAAGCAAAGAAAAAAAGAAGATACTGTTTTCTTTCTGTGAAGTGTGCAATATACAACTGAACTCTGCAGCACAAGCTCAAGTTCATTACAATGGGAAGTCTCACCTGAAAAGGGTGAAGCAGCTAAATAATGGAAAGCTCCCTACAAGTACAGCTACTGGCACTTTGTACGCAACTACAAGCACAGGTACATGATTAATATCAGACGTTAGATTTTAGTCAAGATCTAAGGAAGCTTTTAAGCTCTATTTTCACCACCTAACATGATCATTAAATTTAATATAAATTAAGACTAATGATAACATCTTGCCACATTTAGAATTACTGGTCTATTTCTTTCCTCTAAAGCCAACTTGTATTGAAGTAATATTGCATTAGTGCCTGACTGATGACTTGCTTGGGACTTGTGTAGTTGAGATATGGTCTATTTTAGCTCAACATAGTCATGTATTTTTTTTTCTTCTGCTTTTGTTCCCCAAACAAAGTTTTGGAAGGATGCTATCTGTGCTGGAGACATTTCTAAAACATAGGTAGTGGTGAGAAGGGCAGGAGGAGAGCTGGGATTTATAGGCCTGGCCTTTTCAATGTTTCTGTTTTCAGTGGTCTGGGTTTTAGCTATAATCATTCAAGTGAGAGGTAATTTGATGTAATACTTTTTACTTATTGGGGAAAATAAAAGTTCCAAATGCTTGGGCAAAAGGCAATTTACATGCATAGTGTAGAGGTGAAAAGCACATAATGTGATTCTGTGTGTGTTGTAGGTTTGGTGGGTTTTGTTGTCGTGGGTTTTTTTCGTGGCTTGGGGTGGGGTTTTTTTGGGTGTTTGTTTTAATTACTGTGGTTATTTCATGATTAGACTCAGCTTATAACTTACAGCTGAGAAAAATGTAGTGTTTCTGTACTTCTCTGCACATATAAGAAACGTCAGATCTTGTATGACTGTGACTTGCCTTACTTTTTTCAAGGGCTCCTGGCATAGTCTAAGGGATTGTGCTGTAGGATTATTCTTTTTTTGTGACATTTCAACAGCACTGAAGAAAGTTTGTTAGAGCAGTTGAAGGATACTTTGCTTTGTGATAGTTGACATACTTTCTTCTGCTCCATTTATTTTGCTAAAGAAAATTTAGCAGTTTTAGGCATTCTGTAGAGTCCTAAATGGCTAAAGCTGATCCTAAAAGGT
Source organism: Psilopogon haemacephalus (assembly GCA_013396835.1). Classification (NCBI taxonomy): domain Eukaryota; kingdom Metazoa; phylum Chordata; class Aves; order Piciformes; family Megalaimidae; genus Psilopogon; species Psilopogon haemacephalus. The sequence goes on from VWZI01009238.1 coordinate 73,897, forward strand.
TTTCTTTACATCTTAAAGTATAGGAAGTCATCCTTTCTGGTCTGAGACTAATAAAATGCTGAAGGTTAAATGAATTGTTGTTTAGAAGAAGCAAAAGTTGCTGATTCTTACTGCTTGGTATTGATGAAGTAACAGATCTCAAATCTGTAAATAAATGGTATTTATTTTATTAGAAATATTTTTATTTGCCACATGAGAAAGTTTGCTTTGGTTTATGTAGAAGCAGTCAAACTATACTAAAGATTTTAGCTATTGTTTTGGTTTGGTGGTGGTGGTGGTTTGGTGATGGAGTGTTTTGTTTTGGGGTTTTGTTTTCTCATTTTGATTCTTGTTAATTGATTTTTTTTTTTAAAGTGAGTGTTTGTTTGGTTTAGAACTAAGCAGTATTGTCACTTGGATAAGGGCTGTGGTTCAAAAGATTTAATTCCTATTGAATAAACACCTGTGCCTTAAAATAGCTGAGTATCTATGAGGCACTCCTATTTAATTTCAGCTCTTATATATACTGATAGAACACATCTAAAATGTTTGCACTATACATTTTCCATTGCTTTTTGTTAGCTGGACTCCAGTATCTAATGTCTTTGTGGTCATTCCTGGGGATAACATCTCTGATGCTGTTGCTCAAAGAATACTCCGTTAAGGATATTTTACATTTGCTGGGTCATGTGCCTTTGATTTACTCAACAGTTTAACAGTTAACAGTCACGTTTTGTTGTGCTTTGTTCGCTGGTCTCTACATTTCAGTGCATACAAGTTATTTGCTTAGATGTGCTGGTCTATCCAGTGTATGTTCAAATAGATCCCCTATTCTCACAGGTGAGTGGCTTTTGTTTCATAGCCGTTAAAAGCAAGAAATGCATTGCATACACAGTTTATTATAATTGCACAGACAATTTAATATGCTACTAAAAGGCCAGTAGGAGAACAAGACTTACTGAAATGTAGTTCTCAAGGAACACTTTCCAATAATAAGTAGAAATTAATTTTCTTGAAAATTGGCATTATCCAGGCTCAGTTTTAAGCCATGTCCTCTGGAGTGTTGTTACCTCTTGTAATGGGAGTCTGCCTTTCCCATTTCTTTGGCTAACATTGTAAACAGAATTAATTGTGCAGATGGTAGAAAAAAATATATTAACCTCACCAATGAACAGACTTTATTCCATGTGTGAAGGAAATAAATAGCCATTCTCACTCTTCATTGTTATAACTACATGCCTTTCTAATGAACTAGGTAGTGAATGGTTCAACACAGCTCTGGTAGAATTTTGAAAGGTTCATGCTAATGTCTCATTGGAGTTTTCTTCTGTCATCATAAGATGAATGTGAAATTAATAATATTCAGGGTAGAAAATAAGGTGACTTAAAAATAGAGATGAGTGTAAATATTCTCTGACAATACAGAAACCAGGATTACAGTTCTGTCAGAACTCTTCTTGATTGCTTGTGTCAGAACTGATTTGTGCACCATCAATCCCATTGGCCTTCTTGGCTCTTGGTGGACTTTCTTTCAAATGAGGATGGATATAAACAAGTTGTCAGACATATTTTCATATTCATCCTGTTCCGAGATCCTCTCCTGAAATCCTTTCTGTGACATACAGCTTTAAGTTGTTACAAAGTCTCTTTTAAAATTGTTGACCTCCACAGTATTTTACAACTATACACCTCTATTTGCTGTTTGTAACTTTCAATACTAAATAATACTCTTCCTACCACTTGAAGAGTTTGCTAACATTTGGTAACTGTGGAAGTCTGGTTCTTGGCAGATCTTGGCATGATGTATAGAAGAGGGGGGTTTATATATTTGAAGTCTAAATATCTTTTCTATAGATAATTTCAAATATAGAGGAAAAAAAAATAGCATAGACTTTCCATTGAATTTCAAAGTGTATTTAGCCTTTCCTCATAAGGCAGTGCTTCAGTCTCTTAATAATCCTTGTAGCCCTCTGTTGGACTCTCAGGTAGATTCCCGTCTCTCTTAAACTGGGGAGTCCAAAACAGGATGCAGTACTCCAGGCAGAACCTCACTAGGGCAGAGTACAGGGGAAAGAGAACCTCCCTAGCTCTACTGGACACAGTCTTCTTAATACACCCCAGGATCCTCTTGGCTACAAGGGCACATTGCTGTCTCATGGATAACTTTTTGTCCACTGGGACTCCTAGGTCCTCCTCCACAGGGCTGCTCTCTAGCAGATCACCTCCTGAGTTGCTGTTCACTACCAGTCGTACACATTCTCCATCTTAGCGCAGCTATGTGTGAAGTTGGTCACTGATTCAATTCACAGGGGCCATCCCTACCCTGGCATATCTGATGTGCAGCCCGGCTTCTGCCAGAAAGAAGCAAATCTCAAGCAAACAAGAAAACATGTATTTACTTCTGCGGTCTAAACTGGAAATTATTTTAGTTATTTCCCATAAACAGGAAAATAAAAGGTGGTTTCTTGCAGCTTTGAGGAAATGTATTTTGGAATGAGGCTGTTAAAAGCTTTTCAGCAGCATGCGCTGGAACCCTGCAGCGGCGATAACTGAGTCAGGTCACAGCTGCTTGGGCAGCTCCTGCTACCCTAAAAACAGGGACTAAGTATCTGCTCTTCAAAGAGGGAGGCACCGGTTTTGAGAGTGCGATACGGACTTGGCTAATTGAAGATCGTTTCCCTCTTTATTTGTTAACAGATAACTAATGAGTTGCGTATTGAGAAAATAAAGCTAGGCGAGGAGATCTGAGGCAGCCAAGGTTGGCTGCGGGCTGGCAAAGTTTCCACCAGGTGGTGCTACAGCCCGGGCATTGAGCGGGCCAGCCGCCGCCGGGGGATTCGCAGGGCTCTGCTGCCGCGCTTGTTTTCCTAAGCCTTTTTTTTTTT
>VWZI01009238.1:76798-90182 GCA_013396835.1 Psilopogon haemacephalus
TTTAAATTAAGCGAGCTATCTGTAGAGATAACACCGAGTTGGTTCTTAATACGTTTTGTGAGTGCCTTCGTTATGTATCTCACAGCTCTCCTTTAGAGGTGACACCAATATTGCAGCACAATTTCTCATTACTTGTTCCTGGGGTGCTATCTTCTGGGAAATCTGATTAGTCTCTCTTGCAGCCATGCTAACATGGGAATAATAAATAGCTAGACTTCTGTTGTGTTCATGAGTGAAACCATGCCACAAAAAGGTCCGGGTAATGGTAGTGCAAACAAGCAGGTAAAGCAACAGTCTTGGATATGGGGGAAGAACAAAGGACTAGGGAGAAGGCAGATTTTCTCCACTTTTGATGATAGGTTAGAATTGCTTTGCTTCCTTGCGTGATGCCATGTTATTGGAACCTGGAATAATGCCGATTAAGTAGGCATCCTTTCCAGTTAATGGAGTCAAAGAGGCTCACCAAGTGCTCAGAATTATCTTTCAAAGGCTTCATGGGCTATACCACTGACTTGTGTTTTATTTTGCCAAATGTCTAAATTAGGAAGTGTAAATAGTGAAAAGGACTCTTAACATCTGATTTTGATTAAGAATTAATTTTCTAATCATCTCGCTTCTTCTTTCTCTCAAAGACCAAAAGTGTCTGTTAGGTAGACATTAAGAAACGATTTTGAAGATGTTCCACCTAGCCTTAAATCCACATGCCCACCTTTGGCTTGCTGTCTTTTGAGGAAGACTTTTGTTTGTTTTTTAAAAAAATGAACCTGTAAAGAAATTACCTTGCCAGGTGACTAGATCAGTGCAGGATTAAACAGAGGTATGTTACAACAGAACAAAGCTGCAGATTTTGGTAGAGTTTTTCCTTGGTTTTCAATTGTCATAAGAATCTCATCCTAAACAGACATCTTCATATGTAGGTTTGAATCCTTAGCTGGGCCAAGAGTAGATATTTGGCAAGTATCTTCATTGCCATCTAAAGTAATTTTGTGCCAACTTCATGGAGAACAGATTTTTTGCCCACTTTAAGCTATTTGATCTAGATTCTCAAATTCTTTATCAATGTTTGTCTTTCATTTTTCTAAAGATGAGCAAGGATAATCTGACTTTTGTTACAGAAGATATTTATGAACTATTCTGCCATGTACTCCGAGCTATAAGCAGTAGCCAAAATGTCCTGTGAGCTGTGTGATACAAAATACATGCACACACATCTATACAACTGGTGTGTAAGACTATGGACAAGAGGGAGACCATAAGAAGCACTGTAATCTTTTTCTTCTGTTATGCACAAACCTTTTTTAGAACTGTAGAGGTCAGAGCTTTAAAGTTTGTGAGCTGAGTCTTACTAAGTGTGTGCATACATAGCTATAGAATTGATGTGTTAAGACTACAGAGGAGGTTAGCAGAAAGCACTGTGGATTTACTCTTTCTTGTATTATGCCCAAACCTTTTTTAGACTTGCAGGTCACTACTTTTTCTGCTTCTTCATCTGCCTACACCCCAACCACTTGGAAGTAGTTAGAAAACCCCTGCTGCTGCAAGAGCATGAAGTGGAGTAACACCTTGCGGCTTTCTCCATTTGCCCCCTGTGTGAAAGGGTGTGAAGTTGGTGCCTATTTTGCTATCCTGTTTTGCTGCTCTGTTTGGAGAAGAGGAAATTTCTTGCTAAAACCCAAAGCATTTTTCCAATATAATGATAATTTTTAAAGAATTGCAACTTAGATTAGTAGCTGTTGAGAAACTGTTAATATGCCGCTTCTCACTACAGGATATATTGACAGCTGCTCTTACTCAGTTGTCTCTTGAACAAGGCTGCATTTTGTATATGGTTCCACAGTCTTTCCATCATTTGAGTAACTTCCATAACTGGAACACTAGATAGCATTATTCTTACAGTATGAAATGTATTTATGGTAAGTGATTGTAACTTTCACAGTAGTTATGATTAATTGCTCTGAAATTCAAAGGACTTAAAACTGTATCTACCGTATTTTGTTCTGTGGATGGTTTGTGTGTGTGTGTGTATGGTAGTCTTCAAGACACAAAAGAAAAAAAGAAAAGCTGTCATTTCATTGAGGTTGGCTGCTTTTCAAGATACATTAGAGCAAAACATGAAAAAATTCCCTAATGGAAAAGAAGAAAACCATACCTTTGAGTAGATAGCTGAGATGAAAAGGAATCTATAGATGCTGACTCATCATTTTCATTCAGTGTGCATTCCCAGCAGTGATTTCTGTATTTCAAATTATTTTGTCTTTCAAAATTATTCAGATACTCTTTCTGGGTTGTAAGTATCCTAATCTGGAATAAAAAGTCCTGCCAAAATGTATTTCATGTCTGTTTTGTGACATGGTAGTCTGTTTGGATAGTATTATAGTACCTCACAGGTACTATAATAAAATCTCCTGTGTCTTTCTATTTCTTTACAAACTTAACATAGCTATCATTACATTTGATTCTTATTATACTGTGTATCTCTGTGTGTGTGAGTCCACACCACAACACACACTCTCTTATTTTTTTGGGAAAAGGAAAGACAAAAAGATTTACATAGTAGGAAGTCTGTGTGGGAGTAGGAAGAGCATGAATTTAATAAGCCATGGAGATTTTTCATAGTAAGTAATTAGTTATTGAACTTGAAAGATGAAGGTGTTGGTCATATAATGACATGCTGTTAGCTGTTGATTCTATACAGATCTTTGCTGGGTCAGTGTTCTAAATTTTTTCATCTAAATACTTATGCTTTTATTTGTATATAACAGACTTTGTCTGCTATGTGGTTAAAAAATACTTATTTGCTCATTTGCATAATTCTAAATTAATCTTATTTAGAAGAGCTGTAAGGAATCATTAATTTTTATTACTGGATTTTTTTCCCCAATAATGAACCTCATCAGAATACAGGCTCCTCTGTTTCGTGCTCATTGTAGAAAAGACAGAGCTATTTTTAACATTGACACAGTCTAGAGAGATGATTCTTCATTCTGTGTGGTTTGGAGCTGAATCTGTAGAGCCTTTCATAACCATTCCCTTTTTAAAATGATTTGTTTGAATTTGATCGCTGTAGCTGATTCCATGCATTGATAATGAAGGCTTGGGTTGCTTGTTTCTCAGCATAAATTCACCTCAGACTTCTACTTTGACAGTGCTCTGTGTTTCAGTACGCATGAAGATACAGAACTGAAATTGCTTTGCTTTCTTTACAAATGACTCAGAGTGTGCTTGTCCTTCCCTAAAATGTTGCCAGCGTGTGAAGGATTTTCAATGAGCAATGCAATAAGCCAGCATCTGGGAAGGTTTGAGGCTGCACTGGTATAACAGTGTACTGTCACACAGATGATCAGGGCTGGAGCCAAGTCTCTGTAGTCTCTGTAGCACCGTAGATCATATTGGTCACATACTGGAAGTTTTGTTTACGTAACTTGGTTGCTGTTTAGGCTGCTTAAATAATATTGCCATAATGTGGAGTGGACTTCCCAGTAGAGGTGAGCATGATTTTTATTATTAAACTTCACTGAATTGCATTGTGATATGATATTGACTGGGTGCTTACATGTTTGGCATTATTTCTGTGTGCATGTCGTTTTTGTTTTAGTTATTCTAGTGGAAAGGATAAGAAATTGGCAAGGCATGTAATGCATATATTTATTCTCAATTCAGTATTAAAAGTAAGTCTAAATATGTGGCAAGCTCCCTTTCCTTGCTTGCTGTTTGCAGAGGGCATCTTTCCAGTAGGTGACTTCCTATGCATTTTAAGTGTTTTTGGAAATTGTCACTGATGCTGTATTATTATTACAGAAAGAAGCTAATTAGCAGTGTGACTAAACACCTCTAACTAGAGCTTGCTTTCTGGCTTGTTAAATCTCAAATTATAGTTATAATGATATGTAAAACATAGGAGCTGTCAAATTCTTCAGATAAACTAACAAAGAATGAAATAAATTGTATACTGGATTTGACATCTTGCATATGTCTGTAATTTTTAATATTAAAAGTTATGATCTGTCATGCCCAGGATAGCGTCCAGTAATTCATTTGCACTGACAGCTTGCTTTAAGAAGGGTATAAAATTACTGTCACTTCTTCCTAACCAGTAAATTTGAGATTGAGTGCAGTAAGTTTTACCTAAGGGAACGGATAGTGTGCTAAAGGTACCCCATGAAGTTCTGGTAGTGAATCTTTCAGCTCAAAAGAAGCATTATCGTAAGCTAAACAGACTTTGTACCTATGTGTTTCTCAATAAAGAAAACTTCTTTTACAAAAATTTCCCCTATAGCAAAACACAAAAAATTAGTTTGACTTAATTACTTTTAAAATGTTGCTACTATAATATATTTCAGTTGTGGTGAGACCTACTATGATTATATTTGCATTTGCTAATAGTATTTTTTTTTTATTAAAGAAGGAAAGATATTTTTAAAACTGTTAAAGTGTTTTTCTTGCTTGCTATAGAAATGTCTATGCTTACTATGTAAAAGATTGCTGTGGGCTTTTTTTTTTATGAGGAACTAGGACAGCTCATGCATTTTCCTGCTAAATATATTTATGAGACAGCTGTTTTATAGCTTTCAGCTCTAAAGTTATAGATAAGTGTGTATTTGTTTGACAGAAGATTCGAGAATTTCCATTTACTGCCAGTACATGTAAAGCTTGGCTAAGCAGACTGCATCAGGAGCACACACCATTTGTATTAGCCAATCTGTCTTTGCAAGTCCCAGGGCCACTATCTTGCTAGAAGCCACTGTGTGCTTTTGAAAGCATGAAATTAGTTTTATACTGAGCACATGGTTTCTCATTTAGCAGTTCTTTTTATGGTAATGGTCAATTTATGATTCAGTGCTAGAATTTTGGTATTCTGTCAAAGCTGATAGCTTCTGGTAAGGTGTTCTTTGGAGATAAAACCAACCAAATAAACCTCAGAACAACAACCCCTACCCAGAACAACACCCGCACACACACTCAAATAAATGCCCCAACCAAAGAACAAACAAAAAAATAAAGCAACAAAAATTCAGTTTGTGATGGGGATCATAGGAAAACCCTAATAAAAGGAAAACTGTTCCCAGTGACCTAAATTACTCATGTTTATTATAGCATTTTGGAGCTATTTTGTAGTAGTATTTCAAATAACATTTGTAAGCATGTTTGTCATTCATTACTTAAAATTATTAATTTAATTGTCACCTTCTTATACTATAGACAGTTATATAATCACTTTGCAATTATCTTTTTTCATGACATGGAGAATTACTGTCCCTTTACTAACATCCTGTGTGCTTAATGATCAAAGACAAAATACACTTGAAAATGTACATGAAACACCCCATACATTCTGTAGAGATGCCTTTTTAGATAGCAACTTTAGAATGCATTGATAACTTTGCTCTTTGGAAACGTGTAGGATTCCAGAAAGTTTTTGTGAATTTACCTTTATAAATCCTCCATTTTTACAATTTTTAAATCATTCTTGAAAGAGGGTAGTCTAACTCTGCCAGATTGCTAACTATTCCCTTGCTAGCAGCTATCTTTAGTCAAAGATTGAGGTGGCTAACATTGTGCACTGCTAGGCTTCACTTTGGTTACTCTGTCAAGTTTACCTTAATCTCTCTTTTATACTAGGTAATATTAAATTGTATTGCTCTTTAATTTTGCTCTGATCCTGCAATAACCCTTTTTGATGTTACAATATTTGCTGCTTTGCTCAGTTCTGTCTTCAGTTTTGTGTGGAGGATGGGGTGGGCTTTAGAACTGGTTGGTTTTTATTCTTGAGTGCTGAGGAAAGATCCTTATCAGCTACGGATATTTCTTCCTGAGAAAGAAGCAGCTGGAGAACATCGGTTTGAGAATCTTACTTAAGAAGTAAACTTAAGCTACTACCTGGTTTTTGTTTTTGATTTTTTTTTTTTTTTTAATTGTTCCATCATCATGGAGGAGGAAGAGAAGGAGAAGCTATGAAGACTACTGCTTTTTGTCAAAGACTCTTGGAAGGTGCTACAGAGTATCACTTTAACAAAGCTCCTTTCTTAAACCCTCATTGTTTCAGTCATCCTGTAGTCACAAAACAGATGTAGACTGACAGCTTGTATTTTAGACAGCTTCTTTTTGTTTGTTTGTTTGTTGTGTCATTTTAGGACCTTTGAATAAATTTGCTTGCTGCTCTTCAAAGTGTGCTTAAAGGCTACCAGGTAGAAATTACTATTACAAACATTTGGAGAACAATGTGTGACAGGTCATCGCACTGACATGTAAAACTTGTTTACTTCTTTAAATGCTTCAGCTAGGATGCCTTTCCTTCTCCTTTTATTCTTTTTGAGGTTCTTTTTATGTCTGCTTTTTATGGCTATGAATACAAGCTTGTCACATTTCAAGCTGGCTAGTTCTTTGTTCCAAGAAGTTGTTGTTTGTAAGGAGCTTTCAGCTTCAAAGATCTTGCATTCTCTTCCAAGTGTTTTTATTGCTGCATATTTTCCCTCCTGCTGTTTCACATTGGTGAAGTGAGAAGCAAGATTTGATGTGCTTGTTACACTGGGCAAAACTGCTTCTCTTCCTTGGTAGTGAGTTCTGTTTTTTCAAGAGCCATTTCTACGTCACATTGCCAGTTATCACATGGCATTGTAATTTTAATTTCTTCTCCTTTAGATGACTTTAGTATTAATGGATGATGGTCTTTACTATTGCCTAAATGCTCTCAAACTGCTAGCTTCATTACTGTAAGGTTACTTGCAAGAAGATTCTGAGGAAGAGGATAGCATAAGCTAAAAGAAAAAAAAAAAATTGGGGAAGCGGCATGGAGTTGTAAACAATTTAATGTTGATCATTTGATTGTGGGAGTCAAATTTACCCTTTAATGGAAATCTTCAGGTCACTGATGATTCCTGACAGAGGATCTGAGCAAGCTGAGGACTACAGTTCACTGTGGCAGTCTTGTTGACACCCTACTGCCTAAGCTGAACTTACATGTGTTTTTCCCTCTCTATGGGCCAGAGAGTCAGAGCTATGTGCTGAAAGTCTCACTCAGAACATTCAGCCAAGGAATTGTGTGTTCCTTCATATATGCTTTCTGTTCTGTTGTATGCTGAGCAGTGCTTATAACTTGTCCTTGAACGGAAAATGAACTAATGTGTGGGGGTTTTTTTGTTGGGGGGGTTTGGAAGTGGGGAAACTAGGGTACTTTTTAATCTGTACATGTGTAAGGAAAGTCTTTGTATTGATACTAGCAGTTAGGGCATGTTAAAGGCTAAATTCCTTAGACTTGAGTAGGTCCAAGACTTACCCTGACAAAGGCCATTTTTCCCCGCCTCTCTCTCCTTGGTTTTAGGTCTGTGATTGTGCAGTATAGATCTCAGGAGGAGATAAGAAAGTCTTTTTAATACTCTGTGAATAGAGAACAACAGATTCTTCTTTCAAATATATATAGTAATAGGAGCTTCCTGGGGGAAACAGTGTGGCTATGAAAACTCAGTAGGCAAAACCTTTCTCAGTAGACGTTATAAAAGTGCCCAACTTTTAACTGAGCAAGAATTTGTGGTATGGTGTGTGTAGTAATATCACTTGTGTATGTGGCTGCTTTGGAGAATCTATGAGATGTATTCAAATCACTTGTATTCAGGTCATTTAAAGGTGTTTCCAGCTTTGGAGACTTTTGAGGGATTTGTGATGTGTTTTTTGAAGGGTTTTTGTTTGTTTTGTTAGCTATTCACTTGGGTAATGTTTATACTCCTATTGGGCAAGAAAAGAAAGAGAGCAGGTCTCTAGCATGCTGCTTTCCTCTTTTGCTCTCTTCAGGTATTCTGTAATGACATAATTAGATGTCAGAACATATTGCCTGAAAGTTTGTGACTTCCACCTAGGGACCTCCATTTTCCTTCTTCAGGATACTTCATGGTAGGTGGAGCAGAGGGAGGAAAAGGTGAGAAGAAATCTGTGAAGGAAATCCCTAAAATTTTCTGGTTTTCTGCCCAAACTGGATTGGAGATTTTCATATATGTGAAATCTCCTATCATTCAGCCTAGGGTGTTTGCAGTGATGACATCTTGAAAAGCTTTGATCAGAAGGAAACCATAGTTCTGGGACCGAGCATTTAAACATGAACAGAAAAGGAGGTTTGTTTTTTTTTTAACCACCAAAATTAAATGGAACATGGGGAGAATAAAGAGGTGAGGAAGTTCTCTAGGCTTTAGAGTGGCACATCTGGATAAAGAGTCACAGAAATCACTTCATCAAGGGAAAGCAGACTAGTTGGAAAGAAATTAAGGTTATTTTTAGGAGTTGCAATTAGTGTATTGTTACCAGCTTTGTTCATGATACCATTGAAACCTGTTATGTCTCTAGTAAAGGTCCTGAATAGTAAAAATCCATCCTCTCTTTTAAGTAACCACTGTAGTGACCTCTTTTTAATGGAAACATAAATAGCACTTGGCACCTGTGTACCCAGGTTACTTCTGAAAATAACATTCAAGCTTTTCAGCCACTTTGGCTGGTCAGCTCAGACTTTGAGATAAAAAACAAAGATGAAACACTAGAAGCATGTTTGCAGGGAATGAAATAATTATGTAAACATCCTCAAAACTTTATAGACATTATTTTAGAGAATACTTAAAAAGTGGTGTAGTACCAGATTTTTGTTAATAACTATTGACAGAAACAAGGAAATATCTGGCAGACACAAGTGAAAATATTGTGTCAAACACTTGCTCATTTTAATATTTTCTCCTCTCTAACAAGTACATCTCTTTTGATGGAAAAACATCTTCTTTTTTTTCCTTCATAATACCTCCTTCTTTGAAACAAACAAGTCACTTCATGTTTTTCTACAGATTATTATATATTGTTTTTACTGGGAAAGACATTCAGTTGACACTGTTCTCCTAATTGCATATTAGACATCTACTCTGGAACTTATTGGATGGTACCTGTGGCATTGGTATCCTTCTGGATGTGGTGCTTCTCAGCTGGGCAATCAATGAAGCTTAAAATCTAGATCAATAAAGTGATAATTTACCAGCAGCTAATGAATCAACTCTGCCATCTAGTTATGCTTTGTAAGGAAACACTTACCCATTAATATCTTGGTGATAAAGCTATTTACTTTAAATGCTTTATGAATTCCTAGGTTTTGGAAGATTTTTGTTGCAAATAATCACCTTTGGTGATTGAATTGTTTTGTAAATCTTCAATTAAGAGGCAGAAACAGCCTGTTACTTCATAAGTGTATCAGGGTACTCACTAGTAAAGAAGTGATAAAAATGAGAAAAGCATAACTTTTGGATTAGTTTGGAATAGGTATCCAAACCATTAAGTAATTATGGTGAAAAATAAAAATCTTTGAGCTGGCATAGTTTCACATGTGAAACTATATAATTGTAATTTTAAATTTATAAACAGACTTGTAAATATTTTGCAGTTTGACAAGCTTTTATCCAAAACCGTCATGTTGTTCACAGCATTATATATTCATTGATCAAGCTCAGTTTTATTCAAATCTTCTGAGAAATGAGACAAACAGAATGAGTTATAGCAAGAACACATAAGACCTAGCAAGGATTTCCATGCCCTGAAAGCACTCTGCAACCTGAACTTGTAGCTTATCTTCCCACTCTTCATGCCCATGCCCACTTGGGAAGATGTTAATGGGCTTGGTGGTGAAGATAATTGTGTTAGAAATTTGGTGTGATGTACCAATTAACTGAAGAAGTAAATTAAAATTGAGAGATCAAAAGGCATTGATTCATCCTCATGTATGAAATAAAAAAGCAATGTGACTGAAGTCAGAACGTCCCAGACTTCTCAAGGCCAACTGCTTTCACACATGCACTTTATCTGACTTTAGTGATGATCAGTCATGCACCAAAAGTTAAGCATTCACAAGTCGTTTGGTATTGTTTGTGAACTGGAGCAAAAGAAAATACAACTTCTGGTCATTGAAAACTCCACCTTAAAAACAGTTGCCTTAAATCAAGATGAAAGTAGCACATTTTTGAGGATAGGCCCAAAGAAATGCTACTTCAGACAGTGTGTGCTGGATTTTGATTGCTTTTGTTTTGTTTTTGCTTTTTTTCTGGTTTTGACTTTCTGGGTGCTAGTTGGTCAGTTTTCTTTCCTTGCCTCCAGAAAGTGAAGCTACTGAGAAATGTGCAGTGCTGCAGTACTGTACCTCAGAATGCAGGGCGATGCTGAAGCATTCCAGGGTTTTGCTGCCATTTGATTGTGTTTGGAGGCAAATGAGAATGTGAATTCTGTGGTATGCTTGGGGGGAGCTGGTTTTTATAAAACATTTTTTGAATCTAGGAAACATTATGACAAATATTTGTTTTGAAGAAGTGCATAGTCAGAAAAATAATTCTGAAGGAATGCACAAGTGTTCTGTGTTGCTTTATGTTTTTTTAGGAAGAGACTGCTATTTGTTTCAGTATGATGTGCTTCACATTTTCATCTGTTTAGAGACACAATTTCATATATCAAATTTTTTTTCAGAAGTCTATTTTATGCATAATAGGCATGTTATTAAATAAAACACATTTCAAAAGGTTAAAAATAGCTTTATAAATAGTTATTGCCATTGTTTCCAGTGAAACTTTCAGCCACCTTTATTGAATCCTCTTTTGAAGAGAAGCTTTATTGAGTTCTTCAATTATTGATGCAGGTTTCTTGGAATGGTAATTTTTTTATATATAAGAAATATATTTAAAGGGCTGTTAATTTATTTAATACCAAGCATCACTGAAATTTAAAGACTGATATGAAATTGGAGCTATATATTTCTATCACATTTTCTGTCAACCCTCTATTGGCAGAAGAAAAGAGCAAATTTTAGTGGATGATAATCCTGTGTTGCATGTTGCTGCACTGGAGATCTATTCTGGCAAAGACAGAAGCAAAGAAGTGTTTCTATTTTGCGTAAATACTTGGGAGCTGATGGAGTGACAGCCACATACTTCCTTCGATTAAATGCAGTAATTTTTCTTTCTTTTTTTTTTTTTTTTTAATTGTTCTGCTTCAGAAATATTTGTTATGATTATCCATACTTGAAGCCAGTGGGTGAATTGAGCAAATAAAGCTATCTATACTTTGAAAGTATTTCTACTTTGTACTGTTTTCCTTACTTGAAAATTTGGGGTTGCTTTGATAGATAGTAAGCTCACTACCCTGACTGCTTCAAGTCTTTTCTCTGCAAAGTTGATGCAGCCCATCAAAGTTATTTTACCTGCTTTAACTAACTAAGATATGAATCCTAATGATAAATTTTCATGCATTAATTGAACTGGAGAGTGGATGGCAGGAATGTGTTCATTCTGCTGGCTGCTGATGAGCAGGCTGTTTGACGGCTCACTCTCACCCATCCTGTACTAGGGGTTATATAATTTCTGGAGCTGACAGGTGCACACTATGCACAAGAGATTTGATCCGGACTGTCTCTGAAGGAGGATGTGCCTTGTTTTCCAACAGCAAACCCTATGTGGCAAAAGAAAGGGGAATTCTGGAAAAAAAAAATCAGGAATTTGGAAAGATGAGTTAAGGTGCCTATGTACAAGACAGGGAGCGTGTTAAAAAAAAAAAAACAAAACCCAAACACAAAACAACAAAACAATTCTATCTTGTGTAGTCCAATGTTTGTAGGTAGAAATTATATACCCTAAAATGTGCCAAAAATAGCAGCTTGTAGTACGTTGTCAAGTGGTGATAATCTGCAATAAAACTTATGTGCTACTGTAAATACACTTATCTTGAAATTGAAATCCCTTTACTTACTGTATTATTTTCTGGAACATCTACTGCAAAAACATGTTGTTTATTGCCTGCCTTTAGTAGAGTTCTAGGGTCAGCAGAAACTGTACTGCAAACTCAAGGTTTCAGATGTTACATAGCTGTTACAAGCAGTACCAGTGCAGACATACAATGGAGGACTTTTTGAGGAACTACAGTCTTGTAGGAGTAGTCTTTCTTTTTTCTGTATTTCCCCCACCCTTTGGTTTTGTTGTTGAACATTAATAGAACGTGACCATGCTGTTGTGGTGTGGAGCAATCAGCTGCCAGAGTGAAGTCTGAAGGGATATCTGCCAATTAACTGAAAATAATGAGAAAAATCTTCTTATGCTAATCAGAGCAAACTTGTTATCAAGAAATTTGAAAGTCAACAAATTTGTAAGCAATGTATGGTCTAGCATGACTCTTCTGGTATAAACAAAATTGGAATTGGTGCATCCGCTGAGGCTTGTAGGCTCTGAGGACCAAAGGAATCACCAAGTCTTATCTTCTGTACAACACCAGACAAAATAATCTTGAACATTAATTCCTTCAGCAGAAGAAATTGCTTTTCCTAATGTGCCAGTGCTTGCTATTAAGTCCAATAAATCTGCAATTGAACCAGAAAATATTATTTAGAGACACATCGAAGTTCAATTTAAGGACGATTTTTACTTGTTACACTCTTGAATTGGGTAAATAACTCCTTACCTCTGCATTTAAGAACCACATCTTGCCAATTTGAATTACCTAATTATGATGTGCTTTTTCTTCTCTGTTATTAAAGTACTTCTATTATTACGTACATTCCTCTTTTAAAACAGCAAGGAAGCTTGATTTAAAGTCTAGCACTGTTTGTTAAGTGTGCAATTACAAGCACAGATCATGTAGCATCTGAACAGAGTATGTGTTACTTTTTTTCTTTCAATATCATGGTTGACATCGGTGGTCTCAGTGACTCTCCAGTGAATCAGGATGACAGCTTTGCCTCCACAGTAGTGGACTGATGGGTCCTGAGTTTTACAATCTGCACAACATATTCTTACTGGTAACAAATGTTCTTTCAGCCAGAGCTGAGTTCATAAAGCTGTCTTAGCACAACCTTAGGAACATGATACCAATACATCTCAAGTGTTTTTAGAACCTTTACTGCCTTTTCCTCTCCTCCAGTCAATTCTCAGCTGGCAGGATCAAGATTTTCTTGCTGAGAACTTGTGAAAGGACATGATTTCCAAGTTTTATCCCTTGCTAATGGTACGCTCTGCTTATGTTCTCTTCTATGGAGGCTGGCCTCTGTTTCTGAACTTGTATGTTAAATACTGACAGGCAGCTGTGCAGCAGCTCTCTGACCCAGGATTCATAGGGACCTTTAGCACCCAGAAGTTATTTTGCAATTGGTTCTGTATTGTTGTTTTGGTTTTCTTGTTGGTGGGATTTCTGTTGTTGTAGTTGGGGTTTTTTGGTGTTTTGTTTTTGTTTGAGTTTGATTGGGTTTTTTTTTCCTTGGGTTTTGGGGGTTTTTGGGGGGTTTTTTTGTTTGGTCTAGTTTGGGGTTTTTTTGTGGTTTTTGGGGTTTTTTCCCTTTGTGGTGCTTAATAGCAATGGGGGAATCAGGGTCTAATTTTAGTCTGATTTCCTTTTT
>VWZI01009238.1:92320-103367 GCA_013396835.1 Psilopogon haemacephalus
GAGAAGAGACGGAGGGGGGGGGGGGGAACAACAACAAAACAAAACTTTAAACAAAGTTGTAGATTAAACTGTGACTTTTTGTTATCATTTCTAAAACAAATCTTCAGCCTTGTGATGGCATAGGACTAGTCATGATTATAAATGAGGGGTGTGTTGCTCAGAGCTTGTTGTCTTTTATATTAATCGAATGGTTATTTATATTGCACATGTCTTAAGATCCACAGTTTTATTATGTTAGATTTGTATAGAATTATGGGAAAGACTTATGCCCCATATTTTAGAATCTACTTTGAAATATAACGCACAAAGAGAGTAAGATAAATTGAAAGGGAATTATCTATTAAAAAATCACTCTGCTAAAGTCAAATTATTTTCTTCATGTTACTTAAGAAAGTGAATGTTTGTTCTGGTATCACTTCATTGTATCATAGTAGGAAAATAGCTAATGTATTAACAAGAGTAAGCAGAAAGGCTTTCTGAAAATTTGATCTGTTTTGCTGCATAATAAATTCATGTGTTCTGTAGGACAGTCTTTGGCACAGGTGAGGTTGCCTTTTTTTCCCCCCCCTTCTTGATACCACCCAGGATTCATAGGGACCTTTAGCACCCAAAGTTATTTTCAATTTGTTCTGTATTTAGAGTTTGCCTTCCCTCCCCCCCCCCCCCCTTACGCGACCTAAACACAATGTAGTCAATACATTAATGATACAGCTGTAAAAAATCGGTGGTTTTATCATACACTAGCTGTTTCTTTCTATGCTTTGCAAGTAAAACTCTATTATGAGGGCACCTGCTTTTGAAAAGGAAAAGTGAATTAATAAGCCACTTTCAAAAAATGAGTACACAATCTAACAGGCTGTGAAGAATGTGATAGAAAGAGGTCAGAGACCAGACACATGCCCAGGTTTCCAGCAACCCAGGTCCCACGTCCTCAGTGTTAAATGTGGAGTCTAAATGTTATGCTTGCTGAATCTTAAACTTTATATTTCAGTAGAAATATAAATATGCAGTTGTGTAAATTTGGAGGGTTTTAACATTTGTTAAGCTTCTCACCACAATCAGTGTCCTTGTACACTGCTTGTTCATTCTTTTCATCTGTCAAATACTGTTGAACTATTTTTTGATCTTGAGATGTTGGGATAGTGTTGAGTATTTTGTCCATATATCACTGATATATGGAATGGAAGTATCTGTGAGAGACTGTCAAGGAATTTGGAATGATGGCTGACAGGGCTACACGGGACATAAGGTATGGCACAGTAATTGCTAGATAGTAGCAGGATATTTTCTTTCAAGTTTGGCAGCTGTTCCCTGTGCTTGAGGGGGAAATTGAATTTCTTAGTTGTGAGTATCTGTTGTATGAATTCTCTTTTCAGTTGTTAGTTTGGTAATTGAATGGACAGTTTCATAGTGCCAGGTGAAGGAAATGTAGCTTTGTTAAAGTGTTTTCTGGCATGTGCAACAAAACCATTGCCAATCCATTAATTGTAAAAAAAAATTGGCTTTATGCATGTCAAATTTGTGAGCAGAAGCTTGCACATTCATTTTTCAGTGCTGTGCATACAAAGAGAAGACACTGAATCATAGACTGTTAGGGTTGAAAGAGACCTCCAGAGATCATTTAGTCCAACCTGCCTGCCAGAGCAGGATCACTTAGGGCAGGCAGCACAGGAATGCATTCAGGTGGATTTTGGAAGTCTCCACAGATGCAGACTCACAGCCTCCCTAAGCATCCTGTTCCAATGCTTCATCACCCTCACAGTAGAGAAGTTTCTTTCATGTTGAGGTAGATCTTCCTGTATTTCAGATATGCCCATTGTTCCTTGTCCTATTGCTGGATACCACCAAAAAAAGATGATCACCTTCATCTTGACACCTTCCCTCAGATATTTAAAGATATTAATAAGCTCCCATGTCAGTCTTCTCTCCTCCAGATGAAACAGCCCCAGGTCTCTCAGTCTGTCTTCATAGGTGGGATGTTCAAGTCCCTTAATGATCCTTGTAGCTCTCTATTGGTTTCTCCAGTAGATTCCTCTGTCTCTTGAATCAGTGAGCCCAGAACTGGATACACATGGAAAAATCTGTGAATTAATGGCTTTAAATTACTTGGAGATCCTAAAATGAAAGGTCCTACTGAAATGTACTGATTCTGATTTTTATTTTCTCATTATCTTTGTCTTAAGCTACTTCCTCAAAGAGAATAAGCCTTAGAGTTAGGGGATTTTGGTTTGGGTTTTTGTTAGTTGTTGTTGTGGGGGTTTTTTTCCCTTGTTTTTTCTTCTTATGACTTACCTGGTTTTATGTTAAACAGTCCTACTTATGGAAAACATAGATTACTTCTTTTCCTTAGATAGGCTTTGCTCTAAGCATTTGGAGTGAGCTGGGGCAGTGCTTCAGGAAACATGCTGCTTGCAGGAACAGTGCTCACATTTCCATTGGCTGGAAAAGTAGGAACATCAGCTGGAGTCATTAACATTGCTGTCATTAGGGGTGCCTGCCTACTTTACCAGAATGGGACACTGAAGTCAGGAATTGTGTAATAAAATATTTCACGGGTTATAAATCTCATACACCCAAAGAAAATAAGGCCCAAAGAGTTAGAAGAACACAGTTCTTTAAAATGTCAGGTGATTGAGATTATATAGCAAAGACATGGATAAAGAAAAATACTTTTTTATAGGAGGTGGTAAAGACTGTATCACAGTCCTAAAAATGCTAAAATGCTTTCTAACATTCTAATAATGAGAAAAACAGAAAAGGGAAGCAAGTCCTAAGCCATGTCTTAAAGTGAAACCACTTAGAAGTATGTGAATGTAGCACAAGGAAATAGCTGAATGCAGGAACATATCCCAAGAACATATTCAAATTAAGAGAATATACAGTTATAGAACTATTTTTTTTTTACACAAGTTCTACATGCAGTTTTTTGCCTTAAATTAGTTCCACATACCCATATTCCTTCATAAGTGGAATTTCAAGAATAAAGAAATTATCCAATCTGCTATTCAAATGGTTGTTCAAGCATGATTTGATTTTTTTCCCGAATGGTTATTAGTCTTTTGTCTAAAGGGATAAATTAATATTTTTTTAATTTACAATCCTTTATAGGAATATATGTGCACATATGCAGTATACACATACGTAGAATAGAAAAATAACTAAAGGCAATTTCAGAGTACAAAACTGAGGTGAATGGAGAAGTGCTATACTAGTCATCTGAGCAGTGATGGATGATTTCAGTGAATAGCAATTAATCTGGAGTCATGTGTTTTCATGAAAGCATTAATTATTTAGTTTTTATTTTAATTTATTTCCTGTTACAAGGCTACAGAATCAACCAAGATTGGAAGAGATGTGCTAGTTGAAGTCACTGAGAGAAGTGCAGTGAATGAATGTCTTTCATAAAATATTGTGACATTTTAATTACAGCCATTGAAAAAATATTACAAACTTTGTGTAACATTAGCAGAAAGTACTCTGGAGGTACATCTGGAGTTACTTGGAAAGTTAGAAGTTTGGACTAATTTAAATAATGATGGTTCTCTAGGGTAGCCTCAAAATTAACCAGATTCTTTTTTCCAATTTTGTGTTGTAATCATAAATAAAACTACCATTTTATCTACCAACTGAAAAAGAACTGTGTGCTAGTTACTTTTCATTTGGCATGTAAGCTAAACAGATATGCATAAAATAATAACATGTTCTGTTAATGACTTTACATCCTCCTTATCACTGTTACACGAGTGCCCTTAGGATCACTTTGAGATATTGTGAACTTGGAACTTGTTGTATGCAGTTCTTCCTTTGCATGGGAAGAAACTGCCAGAAGTTTTTATGAAGCAAATGTGTAAAGGTTCCTGTGCCACCTGTACACTCTGGCAGGAGGGTTGGACTAGATGATCTTTCAAGCCCTAACATTCTGTGATTCTGTAATGCTTAAGTGTGTGATGTAAGGGGGATTTAGGTATAACAAATTTGCGTGTGTCTGTGTCTTGTGCTTGTGTCATTGAAGCTGAGTAGTGGTTTGGTGTGTTTTTCAGCCTAGTAATCTTTATGGCCCCTATCAACTATTGAGGTCACTTCTGAGAATGATGATTTGACTCCGGTTGTCAGAATCTTGGAGGAGGTTTAGAATTAGTATTCCTTGTAAACAAAGATGACTTCTGAGAGAGTAGATATTGCTAAGTGCTTCAGTGGTTTCTTTATACTCTAAAAGACTAAGATGATCTTCAGCTACATTTGTAAAGACAGTGATTGCCTTCCTGTTTCATGTTAGATAAAGGCTTTTTCAAATTTCTGCAAGAGATTGCATAGGTTCTCTCCTTATGTGAAATGGCCTGTGTATAGATTACTCTGTTTTTCCCATGGTGCCAGGTAAAATGTGTACCTCTGTCCACTGCCATGAGTGGAACTTTCTGTCTAGGGTATGTATTTTGAATAGGTATTTTAACGTACTGAATAGTTCACAAAACCAAACTGATTTTTAATTTTTTTTCCTTGTCTTTTTCAAATGTAGCATTTAAGGTCTGTATTGCTGAAAATAGAAGCTAAGTAGGCTGGTTTACATCCATGGTAGATTTTGCCATCTATTCCTGAAATGCTTTTACTGACATTTTAATCTTAGCCCACCAATGGCTGTTTAAGGACATACACATTGTGGTGACATAGCTGGTACCTAGCCCATTTATAGGAAGTACCACCATTCTGTGTTTATTGAAGTTGAGCTCCTTGTGTTTACATAGATTGTTTGCACATTGGACTTGTCCTGTATAATTGCTTCCAGATATTAACTGTCTCTCAATTATCTTCTCAAGTTAGCAACTGATTAAGAGAGAATTAACACTTGTAAAATTAAACATGTGGTAAAATGTTCCAGTGTATCTGTGGTGAAGTTGCTGCTTCATGAAATCCAAGATGAACTAATCCAGGTTTATCATAAAAAAGGTATTGTAAAGAGCTAAACTTTTACACCAGAACAAACATTAGGTTATGTTGTCTTTAATAATTAATTAGTTTCTAAATTATGTCTGATGTAGGGTTGCAAATCCAAGTGTCTCAAATCTAGAAATCCGCATTTCAGCCTCTGAGATTTCTGAGTGATTTCATAGAATGGTTTAGGTTGGAAGAGACTTCAAAGATCATCCAGTTCCAAACCCCCACCATGCACAGAGACACCTTCCACTAGAACAGGTCTCTCAAGGCCTCATCCAACCTGCCATTGAGCACCTCCAGGGAGGGAGCATCTTATGACCTTCCTGGACAACCCGTTTCAGTATCTCATCATCCTCACTCTAAAGAACTTCCTCCTAATGTCCCATTTAAATCTCCCCTCTGCCAGTTTAAACGCATTACTCCTCATCCTGTCATTACAAGACCTTGTGACTAGTCCCTCCGCAGCTTTCATATAGGCCCCTTTCAGATGCTGGAAGGCTACTACAAGATCTCCTTGAAGCCTTGCCTTCTCCAGGCTGAAGAGCTCCAACTCTTTCAGCCTATCATCACAGCAGAGGTGCTCCAGCCCTCTGATCATCTTTGTGGCCCTCCTCTGAACTCATTCCAACAGTTCCATGTCATTCTTGTGTTGGGGGCTTCAGAACTGTACACAGTACTCCACTTGGGGTCTGATGAGAGAAAAGGGGGAGAATCACCTCCCTTGTGCTGCTGGCCATGCTGCTCTTGATGCAGCCCAGAACACAGTTGCTGTCTGGGCTGCACATGCACGCTGCTGGCTTATGCTGAGATTTTCATCAACCCAGACCCCCAGGTCCTTTTCCTCAGGGCTGCTCTCAGTCATTTGCCACCCAGCCTGGATTTGTGCTTGGGATTGCACTGACCCAGGTGCAGGACCTTACACTTGGCCTTGTTGAATGTCATGAGGTTGGCCTGGGCCCACCTCTCCAGCTTGTCCAGGTCCCTCTGGATGGCATCCCTGCCTTTTAGCAAGTTGACTGTGCCACACATCTTGGTGTCATCTGCCAACTTGCTGAGGGTGCACTCGATTCCTCTGTGTCACTGACAAAGACCTCAAACAGCACTGGTCCCAGCACTGACACCTGCAGGATGCCACTTGTCACTGGTCTCCAGGTATTTGTACAGTTTAATGTTGCCAAGCTGCTTCCTGCTGAGTACACTTCCCAGAAGATTTCTGTGCTGCACTTGGTTTATCCAGTATTCCTGAAACAGTTTTCACTCCAGAAACGTGTTCCTGGTTTCCCCATTTAAGATGATAGCATATGACGAGCTAAGTTGAAGAATAGGAATCTTCGGCTTTAGCTGGGTTGGACTGTCCTCAAACAGATGTGGAAAACATTGATCTGTCTTAGTGTATGAATATTAAATTGGCAGAAATGTGAAATCATACATTGCATTTGAATTAGGTCTTGACTTTTGAGTCAACCTATATTGACTTTTGATAGACTACATTAACTTACTAATATGATAATCTTACCAGTTAAATGTGACATGACAAGGCATGTTAGCTTATATGTCTGTGTTTAAAGAATTGTGTTTCTTGCATAGTATTAAGATCCTGTTTCTTGCATAGTATTAAGATCCTCTATATGTCTGTTAGCATACGATGCCCTTTTTTGAATTTTTTTTTTCCTGTCAAAACTACACTTCAAGTTACTGTTGCGATAAAAGAGGAAGTATTCACTGGAAACCTTTTGAAGATTCATGTCAAAAAGAGGGATATTAAAATTAGGGAGGCCAGGAAAAATCAAGGTATGATAGCTTGTCCAATGCATAGCAGCTTAATGGTAAAGCAAAGCAGTATATGTTTGGGTTTCAACAAGGACTTAATCTAGCAAGTTTACTACCTAGGGGGAGGTTGTAGCCAAGTTGGGGATTGGTCTCTTCTCACAGGTAACCAGCAACAGGACGAGGGGACACAGTCTCAAGTTGTGCCGGGGGAGGTACAGGCTGGATATTAGGAAAAAGTTCTTCACAGAGAGAGTGATTTGCCATTGGAATTGGCTGCCCAGGAAGGTGGTGGAGTCGCCATCCCTGGAGGTGTTCAAGAAAAGACTGGATGGAACACTTAGTGCCATTGTATAGGGCTGGGTGATAGGCTGGACTGGGTGATCTTGGATGTATCTTCCAACCTGGCTTATTCTATTCTAGGGTGTTGATTTGCAATCCAACAGAGCAATTGAGAGTCTTGAGTTTTTAAGCAACTGTTTTTGAAGGTTTGTGATTAAATATCAGTTTATTTTCAGTGACTCAAAGGCAGTAAAACTAGTGCAATGTCTTGTACTCTGAAGCTTCCCCCACTGGTACTGGGTACCACTGGGGTTGCAGATCAAAGCAAAGTCGAACAAAGACCCAGATTTTGTGAGCTATGTCAGGTACTCCAGCTCTTATTGGCAAATCTTCAGTAAGATGTGGAAATGTTGTTGTGTTCAGTGTGCTTGAAGACTGTTTGGAATTGGTGTAACTTTGTTCAAATTGTTGCAGCCATATGAGTCAGCTAATTCTCTTGATTTGTGTGTGGTTTTATGGGTTTGCTGCTTTGATAGCCTCCTTGTGTGTTTTTAAATAAGACTTTGATGTGATTTTTTGAAACATGATGCCATTAAGAACTGTATGAAGAGGTATTGATACGATTAAACTCTATATAGTTGATGGAAAATTACTTTTAATGTGGTTCTAGACTGTCTGTTCTTATTGACTGAAGTTACTTAAATCTTCTGCTTTAGCCTTTATGTAATTTCCACAACAGCATAGAATATTTTTTTCATTTTAAAACTTAGTAAAACTTGATTTGTATTAGTGTTTTCAAATATATTGACAGTACTACTCAAGTTCAGATGGTATTTTATCTCTTCTCTAGGTACATATGATATTTGAAATTAGGTGATAAAGCCAACAGCTTTTATTACCCATTTAGCTTATAAACCTAAAGGTTTATTCTAGCTGTATCTAGTCTTATTCCATTGAATAATTTCAAAAGAAAGAATGGAACTTCACTTTGCCTTATACTGAAGTGTTAGGTCTGCTCTGAGGTGATGTTATATTGCTGCATGCTTCGTTTGTCGTTGGACCAAAATCTACCCATTGTGCGAGGAACTGTACTTACACTTTTGAGAGTATTTCCTAGTAATCCCCTTTTCTCAATATGTAGCATTCATCTACATTTCTTAAAGTAATGGCTTTTTTTCCACTCTTCCTTTGAACCGAGAACATTTGTAGTTGGTGCATGTTTTGGGGGTCAAGGTTTGCAGGATTTATGATCATAGTACTGAAGTTTAACTCATTACTTCTGTAAGATTTATATAGTTAATATGTAGCTGATTAGAATTACATAGCATTTAGAAACTTTCTTTGCTCTTGTTCCTAAGAAAGAAATCTAGAAATCTAGAACGCATTAATCCAGAGTAATGAAAGGAGAGCTAAAGGGTTCTGTGTAACATTAATCAACTTAATTATCATCTGAGGTACAAATATTAATAGAATGTTTTAATTAATGTACCGTATTTACAACTCTAAGACTGAGAGGTTCAGAAATTGCACGTTTTCCATTTTTCCCAGCCAGCATGTGTGCTACATGCACACTACTGAATCGGAGCTAATAGCTGAATTTTGAAATAAATTTTGAAAACATAATCTCTTTATACTATTTCTGTGGTTCCCATGTGTGTCTTGGGAGATTCTTCCCTGTTCTTCCTTGAAAAAAACCACAAATGTTGCTTTTATCAATTTATATACATTCTTATATAAATAAAACATGGATTTATTCATATGCATTTTGCTGTTTTCATTCAGCAGGTTTAGGCTGGACATTAGGAAGAAATTCTTCATGGAAAGAGTGATTGCCCATTGGAATGGGCTGCCTGGGGAGGTGGTGGAGTCACCATCCCGGGAGGTGTTTAAAAGGAGGCTGGATGGGGCATTTAGTGCCATGGTTAGTTAATTAGAAGGGTTAGGTGATAGGTTGGACTCAGTGATCCTAGAGGTCTCTTCCAACCTGGTTAATTCTGTGATTCTGTGAATTTCCAAAGATAATTAGTATACTTTATGTAAGACTTTTTCTCAGTTCATTTACAAGCACATAAGTAAATAAGATTAATCAGAGGCTCTATTACGACAGGTTATGGGCTATTGAAAGAATGAGATGAATCCTCAAAGCCAGGAAAGTAACTTTGAATTAAATAATGCAAAGCTGTTAAACTTTTATCTTTCCCCTTTCCTCCCCCTCCCCTAAAATTCTTACTTTTGGTATCTTATATTCATGGCACTAACTTCAAGATTACGCTAAAAATGTTGTGTGTCGTGTTTTGCATTTTGGCAGTCAGGGTTGTGTTGTGGTAGGCTCCCTGGTGGTAGAGAGCACAAGCCAATACTGATTACCTCTTTTACAGGCTCAGAAAGTGTAGGATAACAGGCAGAGGAAAGAGACATAGTTACCAGCCAAAATAAAGAGAATTCTGTAGAAAATATCTGGGGCTTACGTAACTCAGATCTGTAGTGTTGCTGCTTTTTCACAAACAGTACAGAATAAATCAGTTAACTATTAATTCCCTCATGAACCATCTACCTAGCTAATAGGCAGTGACAGTTTTTAAAAAAATAATCCCTTAAAAGATTTATAGTGGCAAAAAGGATGACCACTAGAAATTTCTGGTGTCAGGGGTGGCATAAGGAGTGATCTTCTTGTGAGAAGCAAATGAGTTGATGCTCACCTTGATGGCAGAAGGATGGGCAAGGTAGGTAGACTATTGTGTAAAGAGTTATAAAAGTTACTATTCAACATATAAACATAAGATCATCATCGTCTGCTGACAGCTTTTTCATCACTAGCTCATGCATGCAAGTTTTGTTGGCATCTGGAGTCCAGCCTCTCCTTCAAGGTGTGCAGCAGGTTTGTTCAGGGAGGTCATCACTGGCTGCAATTCCAGAGGTTTCAATTTCTGCACTTTTATTTAATGATTTAACATCAAACTTAATGTAGATTTTCATCCTGTTTTATAATGGTGATTATAACTATATTATTTTTGAAGCGGCAGCGGCACCGAGAGCAGCTGCAGCACCAGCAGCAGCTCCAGCACTGCCAGCAGCTCCGGCTGGTAAAGGTGGTAAAAAAGGAGGAAGGGCGGCAGGGTCGGCTCCTTCACGCACCTGCGCAAAAAGCAGTGATGTAGCTGGGGGCGTTCGCGAGGTTCCGCGCAAAATACAATCAGGAGGCAGACACCAGCGCAGCGCCATTTGAAGCGGCAGCCGCAGCTTTCTCACTTCAACTTGGCGAGCACCGCACGCCGAGGGAATTAAAAAAAAAAACCCAACAAACAAAAAAACACCCACCCAACCAAACTAACAAAAAACATGGTTGTAACCCAGGCGAATACCACGGCTAGGAGAATTGTGGGCACCCAGACTGGTGCCTCATGAAAATCTGTGGGGGTCCAGACCCCTGGCTGCAGTGAATGCCTGAGCCTAATTGGAATGGAGGGTGGTGTGGATGAAAGTTGTGTGAGGTGTCAGCAGGTGAATGATCTGCTAAGTATGGTGGCTGCGCTTAAGAAGGAAGTTGACAGACTAAGATCTCTATGTGATTTTAAAGACCGGCGGAGACAAACTATACCATCCCTGAGGGAGGGCCAGCAGGTGAAGACTGCACAGGTAGAAGAGGATTCAGTTTCCTCTCATTTACCTGCTAAAACAGGTAATGGAGGAGATGAGGGGGAGTGGAGGCAGGTCCCTCCTCACAGGGGCAGGAGAGCCCCCTCCCAATCTTCTTAGTCTTACCAGCTCCCCTTGCATGATAGATACAGGGCACTAATAACTGAGGATCAGGCAGAGGAGAATGAGGGGAAAATCCACATATTCAGTTGCTCAAGGTGTGTCAGCCTCCCCCAAGAATCAAAATTAAGACCAGTAGAACAAAGAAAAAAAGGAGAGGCGTAGTTGTAGGGGATTCACTTCTGAGAGGAACAGAAGGACCAATATGTTGGGCTGATCCTTCTCACAGGGAGGTGTGCTGCCTACCTGGGGCCTGGGTTAGGGATGTTGTTAAGCAAAACCTAGGGGTCTGGGTAGATGAGAAGCTCGA
>VWZI01009242.1:11340-34435 GCA_013396835.1 Psilopogon haemacephalus
TTTTAATCTGGATATTACAGGTGCTAAACTGCAAATACTTGACTAGGAGGGTCTCACTTATAATCATTTTAGTCATACTATATTCAGGATGAAATTAAGATATAAACTTAATTGCTTATGTCTAGCTTTCATGATACTATATTAAATCTAATGTAGAACATATTTTTAATAATTTTGATTTTTTTAAAACCATTTTTCAAAACAAGGAAGAATGAGCTATACAAATTGCTTTGACACTAGAAGCTTCAGTTTATAAGTAGAATATTGTGTAAGTTCACTTTCTGGTTGAAGACCAATTAGCTTTATGCAAACTTATTTATTCATAACAAGGATTCAACTATAATTCAATTGAAAGTACAGAAAAAATATTTAAATTAATAACCTCTAATATGGTTAACATTTGGACTTCCTAATATTAAATACATTTTCTTAATCATATGGTCTTTTCTGCTTTTTCTCTGAGAGGGAATAACATTTCAATCTTCATGTTAAAGTCAAAGCAGCAAAAGGCTAAGAAATGTTTAACAAATTGACTTTTTCAAACCAAACCTAGATATATTTTCTCAGCTTTTGACACAAGATACTTACATCTATGCAAAACAAGTTAAAGAAATTATCAAGTCACAGACTTATTATGTGAAGACATCTTGTGTTTATTTTGCATACATAGAAACATGAATCATCAGGTGAAAAAAATCTGAAAAATAAAACAGACCAATTGCTCATATATTAAAAGCCCTGCTGTAGCTATTAACATATATATGCTGTTTGTTTATTTGTTTGGTTTTTTTATATTCTATTTAATAGCATCTTAACATGCAACTTGCAAAGCTAGAAATCGTACCCACTATAGACGTAGTAATAACTTTCTAATTAGTGAATTCATTGCTATACTGCATAATCAGCTCCTTGAAGACATGCATTATAGTAAAAGGGAAAAAAATAACACTCAATAGTAACATATCTGTCCCATTAAAGTCTTGATTAACTTTATAACAATAATACAATATCATTATACTTTCATAAATTAGAAGACTAGTTGGATGTATATCAAAAAATGATCTTGTACCTTTACAAAAGTATGCATGTAATTTCTTAAGCAGAGAAGAACCATATGTTAAGCAGTAGCAATTTCTTAAGCAGAGCATATATAAATTCAACAAAAAATATAAACCAAATATTTCAGTAGCTTAACAGTATTATCTTAAAAGTTTTAAACAAAGTTATACAGCCTTTAGGCATTAAATGACACACAGTAACATCAAAATCAACTGATGTGAGCAAGGGCATTTGAGATCATCTATTACATATGGCCTGACCCATCCAGATTGAGTCCCACTGCTCCTGTTTGGTCAGCAGGCTCCTTTTGTCATCTGTTTTACTTATATTAGGTTCATCTTTTCTATTATCATATAACAGAGACATGTTGTTGTGATTATTAATAATATGTTATGAACTATTAATAATATTTCATTAATATTATTTGTTATTAATATTAATAATCTAAGTTCCAGGGAAAATTCCCTGAGATTCTTTGGATGTTCGGTTGATAAGAGTATATTACACAAAGATTATTTATAAACACAGAATCAAAGAGTTTAAGCAGTTTAAACAGTCAGAACTCAGAAAACAGGGAACCTGATAACAGGGGGAAATCCTAACCTCGCCTTTACTCACAGACGCAATAGGTACAGAGTCCCAAGGAGAGGAGGAGAAGGAATTTGCCTTGCCGCTGTGCTGTAGGCTGCAATGCATGCTGCAAACATGTGTCTGCTGTGAAAGAGGTGCAAATAGATGTCCGGTGCCAATGGAGGCAGCAGTAAAAGAGAGAAATGGTCCAAATCACCCTTCCTTAAATACACTATTTCGAAGGGTGAAACTGGCCAATAGGCAGTAGCATCCATTGTTTTGGCCAATGAATTCAAAGCCCTGTGCCTAGGGGTCCACCCTAACACTTTGAGGGACAGCACAAGACACCTGACTTGGTCACGTGCCACGGGGCTTCCTTTGTTCAAACCCTCATTGCCTGCTCACCTGCCACTCCCGGACATTGCTATAGGAGGAGGGAAGGAGCAGGAGTTTGAACTAATTTGGGCAGGATTTATGCCCTACCAGGACACATGTCTAGACGGCAATTTAGATACAAATTACAATCTCAAAATCACAGAATTTTCAAAGTTTCCATTTCTGAAATATGCTTTTCTTTGTTCAAAATAAAAGCTAAGATTAAGCTTATGAGATTCTATGAGGTAACAATATTGATATCTAAATCTGCAGTTTTCACATGTATTTCTAAATAAGAAAGCAAAGATTGATGTCCATCGTTTATAGTCAATATTAAAATAACTTGAGGAAATATTCATAGGCTAAAAGGGGCCTAGGTTAAAAGTTCTTCAGATTAAAAATTCTTTATATCAATATTAGGAACAAAAATCCTCTCACTCCACAAACAAAACCCACAACAGTTGCTCAGCAAACTCTGTAACTGTTTCAACAATAGTTGAAAAAATTGAAACTGCATTACACAGTATCATTTCAGCTGAGTCAATTACAAGGTGTTTTTCATAAAATAATTGGATGATAATCAATCATTCATTTAAAATACTGTACTTTGAAGTTCGGCTTCAAACAGTCATGCAAGCCATAAATGACAGTATACACTAGTGGTTGGGACAAAATGCCAATCCATATCTGTATCTCTAAATGACTGGTAATTTACTTTAAAATGTGGCTAATAATTTCTTGTCCACTCCTGCTTCTATCCCCAAAGCCTGTTTCATGAAGTCCTAAAGTTTTATACACTTTGTATTATGTTCATATGGTACCTGACAGTGGAGCTTATACAACACTTATGTACTAATAGCTCACATATTTTATAAAGTATTTCTAGAAGTAGGATATAAAAAATACACAATTTTTTTTCTTCTAAATAATGTGAATGCTGTTTGAGGAGAAAATAAAGAAATGTAATATACTGGAGATTGGAATAACATTATAGTAATAAAATGTCTATTCACTATTATATTTCTTTTTTTTTTTTTTTTTTTTTTTCTCACCTCTTTCCCATATTGTTCTGGAAAGTACTCATTTTCCTTTATCCTTGGAGAAATAATTTGGATTTTTTTCCCTTATGCTTTTAGCTCATGCAGAGATCTTTGTGATAAATTTTGCTATTATTTAGATTAAAAAAAAACAACAAAACAAAACTACATGACAGAAACCATGAGTTAGCTAAAAGCAATGGAATTCTAATGAATAAATATCAAATCACCATCCTAATAATTTTACAGCATAAAGACAACTGCAGTGAAACCAGCAGAACAGCAAGCAGAGGCTGCCAATGAACCAGATGATACTGTTAGAAAACAAATGTGTGTGATTTAATATCTGGGGGCTGTGAATACCTCTCAGAAAAGAAACAAGAATTATCCTACAGTGAGAGACAGAAATTTTTGCTAATATACTCATGACTAGCAGATATTTGTCATTCAAAGTTATTTACTTGTATTTATTTTAACTGAATTTATTTCAAAAAAATGTATCCTCTAGAATATATTCTAAAGCAGCCCTTGAACTGAACTTCAGTTATCAAAAGTGGTGATAGGAATCTTTTAATGTATATGGCAGCCAATCTCTGGATGTAATTTTGATTGTCTCTCTGATTTTAACTGAAGTCTTACTTGTAAGAATGATATGTATTGTTATGCTATACAGCTTCTACATCTCATCTGAAGACTTGTTTCCTAACAGTCCCATCGGATATAAGCTTTATCCATGTAATGGTGTTGCATAAAACAGTGATTAAATGGGTGCTGTACATGCTAATTTTGATTCATCTTTCTCTAAGGACTGTAGCTGGAATGGTTTTTTTTCCTCTGTGAAGATGGTGAAAGAGAAAGATGAGGCTAGACATAAAGGTGGATGGTGTATTGTCTTGGTCATCCTCTCCAGCATTAACAACAAAATATATTAATAAAATAGACTGATGCCAAATAGAGTGTACTACTATTGCTTTAAACTCACATATTTCATGTTAAATGAGGGGGTGGAAAAAAGCAGTAGAAATGGTCATAGCTTGTAGGGAAGACTTGTATACTAACAAATCATCTTGTTTTTGAAACCTGCTCATATGTTTGGGGTTTTTTTGTTGCACTAAAGGTAGCATTATGTGCAATATTGTCTATCCATAAGGTAACTGATGATAAAATAAGAATATATTATTTATACTTGGTACAGTTCCTCCTTCTAAATCAGTAAAATACAGTCATGCACCTTATTACATAGCTAATCTGAATAAGGATTATGGATGTTTTTTCTTTCAGTGTATACTTAAATTATGAAGTGCATTAAAAGTAGAGTTTAAGAAAATTGAGAGCACCTTTCCATTACCACAGCATGGACTTTGGATTTCATGTTTGATTTAATTTCTTCAAACAAGTCACAAATATGACCTTATAAAGAAAAAATTATATCATGAAGTCCTTAACCAAATTTGTATTCACTATTAATTTTATGTGGGAAGCACACAGAATAATGATAATGGATAATGTTATAGAAACATGGTATAAGTAAGGGTCATACTCTACTCTCATTGTTATCATGATGTCACCAGCATTACCATCATGTCTTAGTATACACAGGTTAGATTATTAATGTCTAATTTCTATATAATTACGTAAAAATAATAGTTCTTAAAATTTCTCATATATCTTTCTACATACAGAAGGTACCAAATAAAGCAGACACTGTAACATTATTTTTTCAAACAGAAATATAACAAGAGTAAACAAAGTCTAGTTTTCAAGTAAGAGTGTTACAAAATATTGTCCAGGGTAAATAAAATCTATCATAGTTCAGAAGTAATGCCTGTAGCCTTTATTTTCACATCGTAGTCACAATTTTAGATCTCAGTAATTTTTTCTTTCCTCCCTTGGGTAATATTTTACAACTCTTGACCTTAGAACCAGTCACTACTTATTTGCCACTTTCTTTCTAGTATAGCATAACATAACATAACATAACATAACTGTTTCATGTTTCCTGTAGTCTATTTGACAAGCATAAAATAAGTAGAAGAATAAGAAAATGCCTCCCAAATGCTGAAAGAAGTTGGATAATTTTTAAACCCTTAAATTTAAATGGACTGCAGCAGCTGATGTATTCTGTGCTCAGGAATTTCTGGTTTAGGTGGCAGAGTCAAGTGAATCTCTTAGACTATTGCTACATACTCAATAACTGATTGTACTGGTTTGAACTGATTGGAGGATTTGAATGAGAATATAGACTATAGGCTGAGAAAGGAAAACATTCCAAAGACCACTTTGTGCCGTGACTGCTGCTGCATCTCTTTCCTTGCCTTCTTAGCTGGATCTGAATAACTTCTAACTACTTTCCTGTTGCTAATCCCCCTGGCCGATCTACTTTCACTTACCTGGCACGTAAGACAGATAGTGAGATAAGATTGGGAAGTGGGAAAGGTAGTTAGAAACCCCTCTTAAGGAATCTTTGGTCTCTGGGAGGGGTGTGGTCTTTCTGTATTACTTTTTTTTTACTGTATGTATCTGTAAATTTCTGTTATATATTGTAAATATCTGCTTGTATATTGTGCAAAGATGTAAATATAAAGCTTCATTTCCTTAACTTCCAGCTGACTAAGTTCTACTCAGGGTTATTTCAAAGTGTATGTGGGGGGTGGGTAACCGCTGAACCACCACACTGATGAAAGAAAAGAGAAATTTGACCAGCTGGCAATGCTACAAAATTTTCCTTATTACAAATAGTATTTTAGGTCATACCACTATATGTCAGACCATTGAATTGTGCTTGGCTGTTAAAATGAAATAATCCAGTCCTATAGTACTTGGTTTTGGTTATAACACGCTTTAGTTGAGGAATATGACCCCCTGATATGGGGCAGTTTTCTGGTTTAGACTTACATTATGTTTGTAGCTTTTAACTCAATTACAGATCTTCATTAAATCCTCTTGGAATTACCTACAACATAATGGAAACACAAAGACTACATCATGTGTGTGTATGAGAGAAAATTCAATCATTAAGGTTTTGTAATTTCTGTAAGATTTGTTGTTGCATTGAAAAAATTGCTTTGACATACACCATTTATTGTATTTTAGTTTCATAATTGATTGCACATATTTTTAATCGAATTAACTTTTTGTTCATTTACTTCTAAATGCTTTTTCCGTTTTCTGAGCTCTGTCATTTGCAGTAGATGAGTAAATATACTTATATGACTTTGAAACTACCCCATTTCTGACTGCAGTTTTGTTACTACTATGAATGACTTTCACAACAGGAACGCAGGCCAATTTAAAGTCCAGACACCAAGCAATTTGAGATCCACCAGCTTTATGCAGTAATATAATTATTCCCTCCGAGGCTCTTAATTGTATTCATCACACCATGATTTCTGCACAAATTAAGCATGCATTTACTGCTATATATAACTTGCTTTGCAGTTAACATCCTGGAAACAAATTTCAAGGAGATAGAATCTCGAACTTAGTCATCCCATGAAATCACTAGTTTGGCTGCTCAGAAAAGTCACTTAGACTGTAAGGTCATTATGTTTTTACATCACCAAATCATAGAGGGGGAAGCAGTGAAAAAAAAAAAAAAAGAGTGTGAGGAGCACATCAGCAAACTTTTATAGAAATATATGTTTCAGACTTTAAAATCTCTAGTAAACAAATTCTTAGGGAAATTTTTAAGACACAATGTAAAAAATCAGCACTATCAAAAATCTTGCAGTCTGTGGAAGACTGAAATTTAGAGACAAAAAATACTATTGAGATCTATATCTCACATACATATATGTGTATATGGATATGTACAGGTATGCCTGCCATTCTGACCTTTTACTTTGCTAGTTTTATAAGAAACCACACATTCCTAAGGAACATTTTAGTTTTAAAAAATCCCAACCAAATAAACAAACTTAGGAGGTACTTAACAAAACTTTCAAAAACAATAAATTGCAATCATTTTCAGGAAACAATTTTAGAAATTATATCTATGGGTTTGAGTTTCCTTATACAAGGGTATAACTATTCTGGTTCCCAGATAATTTTAATTTATATAAATTTCCATAGATATATCACAGCAGTTATGATGTATCTTATTCAGAATAATTAATCCTTTTTTAATTTAACATTTTTGTGGAGGTTGTATACAAAGCATAGTAATGTCTCATACTACGCCTATCTCAATAACCTGTAGATATGTGGATCTAGGCCTCTCTCCTGTATTTCCCTGAAAATTGCTTTCTTTATGTGGATGTTTTTCTATACCCACAACTATAGAAGATGCTCGTCAGGAAAAGAAGGAAACAGGACACAGAGTTTATGATTCATCTTCACCTTCCCATACTCATTCTTCTAAGACTTTAAATCAGAGTACCATCTTGACATGTCTGTAAACTGCTGTATAAATTGCTCGGCATCCCATGGGTTAAGAATCAAGATTTTAGTGAGCTTCAGAGTTGTGTATAGTAGAAATATCTAGACTTAATGACAGTGTTAAGGGCTAGAAATAATAACAAAACAACAACAACAAAAGTAATAAAATTTAAAGCTCCGTGACTTGAATTGGCCGCCAGACATTGAAAGTCAAACCAAAAAGCACCTCTGAAAGCATCTGTAAAAGACTATCAACCTAATCCGATTGCGATGGTAACTCTTACATTCTTGTCATATTATTTTCTGTTCTTTCCATGATTTCTGAACGTTATTATGTGTGACACATTTATTGAGTCCATTAACTCTTTCTTTTTTATTTGTATTCTATTCTATTTGTATTTAGTGAAACTGGAAAGACTAATAGCTGAAGTTTAATTTTCACCTCTTGTCTTAATTGTTTGAGGTGTTAGTAAAGTAGTGAAAAATATCAAGTATATTCATAACCAGCGGACTTTTACTGAAAAGTTTGACTTATTGTGTGATTTGATTCAAAGTATAAGGCTGTAAGAACCGTTTCTACTTTGAGGAACAAATACTGATCTCCCAGTGTCATTGAAAATCAACTATTGACTAATAAAATTAAATTGATATTTCCATATATAATGTGAGCAGTATTATGGTGATATACTGAGACACCAGGTATCTCATTATGAACATATTACTGTATAGAAATGTTTCTCATTTGTTGTATATATGAGGTACTCACTTTTTTAGAAAACTATTTGAGAAAATTCCTTTGAAGATCTATAAAACATTCCCCTAACTGTGCTCCTAAATTTGAATTTTCAATAATCTACAGGGAACATCTCACTTACAATTAATATACCTAAAAATTATAACATGGAAACAGCATTGAAGTGACTTGGAATGTTATATCAGGACCAAGGGAGTCTTTAATTTAATGATTGTTTTTATTTACAGCTCACATGTGTGAACCCTCTACCCTTCAGTAGAGTAATCTCTCAGACTATTACATAGTATGAAGGAGTATATTTTTATATTTACAGGACAGAAAGGGTTCTTTAAAGTCCATACAAGATAAAAATAAAACCAAAAAAAGCCCCAAAAACCAAACAAAACCAAAACTCCCAATCATAAACCAAAACCAGCTCCAAATTTTAGCCAAAGTGTGACTACTGAGCAAACATCTACTGGCAAAGAAAACTGTGATGTCCCCAAAAGAAGTCTCTTAGCAAACCTCAACTCTCTGCATGCATCTGTTCAATGTGACTCCTCACCAGAACTGAGTACAGGGGGACAATCACCTCTCTAGTCCTGCTGGGCACAGTATTTCTCATATTTGACAAAAATTAGAATTCTCTTAATTTTATACATTGTGTGTCCCAAAACCCCTGCCAGAGTGAAAGAATGCTCTTTAATGGATAAAAAGAAATAGCAATCTTCATTGTACCAACACATTAAAATCACTTTGAATCATATCTCTTAATGACTGGGGGATGCTAGATTTCAGTAGTCATTGAGTTATAGAACTATTGGCTTTTTCACTGATACCAATAAATAAAACTGCACACTTGCCACCTAATCAGCATAGATTTTATCCTAGTAATAATAGCAATCTAAACCCAGTTACTTTTAATAGAATTTATGTAAGGCAGAAGTTCTGAGCAATCAGACAAAGTAGCACAATTAATGTAATAAAAAGCTTCAACAGGAAGTATGTTGTGTCTGTTTCCCTCTTAATCAACTAAAATTATAAAAGAATTACAGGCACTATAAAGCTAAATGAGAAATGTCACAGACATTTTCTTTGTTACTGAACAAAATTCCCCATTTGCATGAGGAAAAGTATTGTGAAAATATAAACAATTTTTGTCTTTTTCCTTTTCACTTACAGGTGGATGAAAATCCAGCCTTCATGCTGTTGTTTTTATTGTACCTGCATGCTGACATTAAAATAATAGAGCAAACGAAGTGCACATATTTCTAGATTTATGTCTCACATATCATTCTGTCAGTTAGTAATTGATTTAACAACAAAGTGACCAGGGAAAATGTAGGTGTTAAAAACACTGTTTGAACAAACAAGATGTGCAAAAGAAGCAGTATGGAGAGTATGCATACACCCAGTGGTATGAATAACTGCATTACCATTGTACTGTATGCTTAAAGAAGAGAATTAAAAAAAAAATCTCTTGATCTTTTGGGTATGAGGTAAGTCTGATAAACACAGATCTTCTCATTTTCTACTTGCAGAGAAAGGCCTGTCAAGGTTAATGTGGAAGGTTCCCAAAGAATTTTGATTGGCACCAAGCAATATTTTGAGAAATGTTACTGAAGAAAATTATACAATAGGCAACTCAAATATCAAGGGAAATAAGATTGTTAGTAGTGCTCATACAACATTGTACACCATTGCATTTTGGACATGACTGTTCACACAGCTACATATACGTATGCACAAAAGCCTTAAAAAGTTCCCTGAGATATTATCATAATGTAACTATTAATCCCAGTTAATATGTCCTGAAAAGAGTAAGTCCTGGGTCTACACAAGAGGAAAATTTTACTAGTAACATTTGGCTTATATAGGAAATTCATTTATTTGTACACACTGAGTTTTGAACTCTGGCATGTGGACATGGAAGTGATTTGTTGTGCCCTGGAGTAGTACCATGTACTTTGTGTTCAGTTCTCTCTCTTCCTAAAACAGTTATCTCATTCATAATTTACACCACAAACTGTGCCAAACTGCACTGTATCCTGGACTATAACTGGGCACTGGATAAAAACATTCTAGGAAGCACACTGGAAGCCAAAAAGCTTGAATTATTTTCTGATAATATTTGAGAGAACTCTTGCTGTTCTTGATCCAAAAATAACCAAAAGATACAATCATAGTTCTAATGAAGAGGGACATGGATATGCACAGCAATAACTAGTTCATAACTGGATATTGCATTATTATTTAAAAATTCACTTTTTTTTGTTATTTTGGTTGGGTTTGGTTTTTTTTCTTATGATTCTCCTCAGAAAATATGAAACCAGACCTCAACACACAGCCTGTCGCTGAATCCTGTCCTCTTTTACTTAAAAGCTTGGTTTCTCATAGTAAATAATGCTCAGTTAGAGATCTGTTTAAGGAAAACACAGTCTCCCCTGGCAAAAATAGCATATTCTCCAGAAAGCATAAGCAGCTCAGGAACATCTGGTCACTTGGCACTTCCTGTTGGCTGTTCTCAAGGTGACTTCCCACTCAGTGCTTTCTGGTTTTCTTTTTAAGAGACATCTTCAACACACTGTGGAATATTAAAAAAAAAAAATAATCAGTGCTTATTTTATATAATATAAACACTTTTGTTAATGAATATGTGCAAAAATCACAGAGTCTGGCATTTGTCAATATAATATGTAAACTTTTTCACTATACAAATGAGAATCCTATTATTGATGATTTCCAAATGCATTGTAAGGGTGTATGACAAAAAATTACAAATTCTTATGAAGATACTTTAGCCATTGCTGAAACAGATCTCAAAGAGATCTGCAGGTCACTCAATTAAATAGCAAGCAATTATTTAGAAGATGGAAAAATCTCCAGTTTAATTTTATTGTCTGTATAAAACATGGCACCTCAAAATATTTACTTATAGCTAAATAAGCTCAGGAATTATTAATTATAAAAATAATATTAATATTCTTATTCATAATAGAACCTTGTCATTACCTCAAAGATTTCTCTATAGAAAATATGACTTAGTTCTACACAATAATCCAAGCTCAACAATACACATATGCATGATGCATGACAATTTTCTCATACTTGCCTCATTAGGCTCAATGTTCAAAAGAGATCAATGACTCTGAGGTGAATTTACAAAATGTGTATTTTATCTTATGCTTTCTTAAACAGAAAAAAAACCCAAAACACCAAAAACCAAAGCTTATATTTATTTTCTGAAGCACCTCTATTTTAATTTCTCTAAGTATTACCACATTCAACTGCTTTCATACTCTCTGCTTCACTAGCAATCTGTTAGTGATCTTTTCCTTTCATCTATCCACATATATATCCTAATGAAATCATTATGGCTGAACTGTTGGTTTTCATCCTCCTCTATTCCTACAGTATATGGTGGTAATGATCTAATTTTATTTTGATATATTGACATTACAGCTGTCCTTTTCATCCCCACAAATCTATTTTTTGTTTATTTAAATAAATATTTTAAATTATTCAGATCACAAAATTGCATAATCTCTTTTGGTGCAAAAAAACATTTGATACTGACATGGCTGCTAACATTTGGTTTGTTGTGTAAATTACAAGTTGTTAAACAATAATACCCTGATCTGCTGTATGGAAAACAAACAAACTCCAAAC
Source organism: Psilopogon haemacephalus (assembly GCA_013396835.1). Lineage (NCBI taxonomy): Eukaryota > Metazoa > Chordata > Aves > Piciformes > Megalaimidae > Psilopogon > Psilopogon haemacephalus. The sequence goes on from VWZI01009242.1 coordinate 23,161, forward strand.
ACCAGCAACAAAAAACCAAAACAAAAAGACAATGATTTTCTATTATAGGAAGATATTTCTTGTTTTATATCTTCTTGCATTGTAACCCATCATCACCTCTCATTATCTTACATTTTTAGAGAACAAAAATTATTTCTTTATGAATTTATTTTACTTTTAGTCTCATGACTGAAATGTAGAAGTGTTACCAAAGCAAGGACTGCAGAAAAGAGGCAAACATTTCATAGTAGGCCACTGAATGTATAGTAGAACTTCACTAATTTCTATCAATTTCTGGAGAAAGGGCTTGTGTAGTTTCTGGAACTTGGAGACAAGTGCAAAGTCTTTTTCTTCTTTGTTTGAAAACTTCTTCTTACCCAAAGAAATATTATTTTTTAACTTGCTCATAATGCTGGCTAACTTTTCCTTATAAACAATATGGAACTGATATTTAAGAAATGGGACTCTTTTTCGTTTATTTCCTTGCTCGATTTCCTTGTTGCCTAAAACATTGTTGAAGGGTTCCTTTAAAATGCCTTTTCTACATCCTCCCTCTTTCCCTCTGTACGTCCTCACTTTGGAGGATCAGAAGAGCTTCTTGTGTAATGGTAAATTGTGTGATTTTATAAAAGCTTATCCATCAGCTGTCATTAGCTGCAAACTATTAGTAACTGATGCAAAATAGGTTGTAATTTTGATTTGTCTCAGCTGAGTCAATTAAAAACTTAACCAAAATGTGTAGCTCACCAAATAACAGCAAGAAACAAGAGAAAAAGTCAACATATTTGTTTGCTAATCTATCTTACTTTTTTTGTAGTTAAAAATCCCCACTTATCTGCTTGTGTGGATCAGCAAAGTTGAAAGCTGTGGGCTTTCTTTCTCTTCACTTAAAAAGAAATGAGGTAGTTTGTGCTACTGAGGAAAGGACAAGGTTTGCTCACACCCTTTCTGGTCAGTGTCAGAACCAGATGCTAACATAGTCTGCTAATTTCTGCTCTCGATGTTTCCAACAGTAGGCGTGATTCAAATATTTTTGTATAAGAATCTCAGAGGGAAGATCATGGGACACTTATATCTCATAAATGTACGGAAGTTTTCTCTTTACCTCCTCTTTCATAAGAGTCAGAAAGTGATGTCTTGAGGATCAAAAGCACTCAAAGCTCACAGTCTGTACATCAATGACACAAGTTGCTCTTATTCCCACATTTTAGCTACCTTAAGTTACAATCATAGACTTACAGATTGGAAAGAACTCTCAAGGGTCATCAAGTCTAACCTGTGCTGCAGTGAGGAAGGACACCTCCAACTATATCAGGCTATCCAAGGTAACATCAAGTCTGATCTTGAATGTTTGAATGTCTCCAGGTAAGTGGCCTCATGCATGTTCCTAGGTCTATTCCAGTATTTCACCACCCTCATTGTGAAGAACCCATGTTATACGTATACAAGCTCAGTTTCCAGTATTATATTTTCACAGTGGTACTACTACCTCAAAATGCTATCCCTTGGAAAGGAATATATTTTAAAATATATCTGAGATATTTTTTTCTAATGTGTTTCGAAATAAACTACATTTTGGTGCTTCCCCTAAGAGTACAGATGGTATTTTGTGATTGAAGAAACTAAGTATCAAGATATTGTCACAAAATAATAAACTGTAATTGAGCTTGGTAAATCAATAACATGAGATGCTCTAATTTACCACCTCCAGGTTTACATTCTGTATTTGGATGAAACTTAAAAAGGAATCTTTAAAGTCTGAATATGGAAGCAAAATCCCATGAAAATGTTATTAAGGAATAATAGATATGCACAGGATCTTCACAGGCCACACAATAGAGACTCGCATCCTGTGCATAAATAGGAAGGGTAATGATAACTGTGAAGCATGTATTAAAAGGAACAAAAAAAATTCCATTTGTTTTCTCAAAATAAGAAGAGTGTCTCAGAGTTCATCAGGTTTCAGGAATTACAAAGCCATAAGACCAAAGCACAGAGACTAAAGAAATATAGGGCAGGGGCAGGTGAATAAGGCAGGTACTCTCATTTTTCAGACTCCGCTTTCTCAAGATGTTGAGCACTACTGTATATAAGAAAGAGAATTAAATTATTGTTTACAATTCAAGGGTTTTGCTTTCTCAGATTCATACTTTGTGTGAGAAACACACATTGTCCAGAGATTACCAAAATAAGAAAATCTGTTTTATTCTGAACATGGGAAAAGATTTCATCACTACTTGAGTCTATGCTATACTTCTCCAAGAGAATAAAACTAGTTCACTGACTAGTACATTGTTATTATTGACATTACTGATTGAATAGATTACTGTTCCATATAAGTGGAACAGATCCAGAACTATGTTATAGTAGTATCAATCAGTGAAACAACTCAGAAGCTTTGTAGCTTTGAAGCTTCATCGTATTTTGATAAGAGAAATCTGGTCAAAGGATTAGAATAGAATGAGTAATAAAAGAAATGTAGTGTGCAGTGAAAGGCAAATATAATTTGGGGTTTGATCTTTGCAAAGTATTTTATGATTATGTCAAAAAACCCCAAACCAAAGCATTATTTTTCTCACTTCTCTAAGCAACAGGATAGTATACCCAGTGAGTAACCTGATCCTTATTTATTTTAGGTCAGATTTAAAAACAATTGACATATAAATTATTTAAATATCTAATATATATTATTTATATACATAGGGTAAAATACCTGGATATATGATAGTACAACAGATATTTTTGTTTTATTTCTGATTTAGCTATTGTTCTGTGCTATCATCTAAATGGAAAATATTATATCATCTAAAATCTGAGTATGACATGGTAAGAGCAGTGCTGACGAGGACAAAATACTGTACTGTATTTTCACTAAATGGTATGAATCTGTTATTGTCATAGTTTATACAGAGTCTTCTTCAGTTATATTCCTCCTAGATAAACACTTTTTCCTCAATCTTTCTTGTTTTTATTCCTTCCCTATCTTTACTTTGCCATCTAATCCATATCTGTAGAACTTTTGAAGCAAAACCCTTTCCCACAGCTGAAACTTATTAAGTACATGAGAAGTTAGTTTGAAAACATGCCTGCTAAAACGAGTGGTTGGCAAGTGCCTTTAAAATAATCCCAAAATAAATAGTTCTCTCCAGATCTTTCTACCATTCATACTTCATATTTTTTCAGATTAATGCCTGCATTTCCTGCATATTAACAATGCACTTAATTTTAGTAATGTATAAACTCAATTACAGTTAACTCATACAATTAAACTTTTCTTATTTACAAAATTACATACCCACATACTACATTTCTGCAGCCCCTAAATGTTTAAAAATAGAAATGAACTGAGTTTCTTTAGTAAAGGCCAACTGAATGGAACTTTTCACATTCCCATTGAAGATGGAATTAAAAATCAGCAACTTAATCTACATATGCACAAAAATTTCTAAAAGTTTTCTTGTACAGTACTTATCAATTTATTCTCTCATGATTCAGACATACAGTTTGTATTAATTTCACTTCTCTTTTCTAGAATGATTTTTTATAATTTTGCAGATGTTTGAACTTCTCAGAAAAGCTCATTATTTTTTTAACCAACATATCCTGGTTACCTGCACTTTATAGGAAAAAGTGATAAACATAGTGCACTTGAGTTCTTCATATTTTTGTTGCATTGTGTGATTCATAAATGTAGTGACTATGGAACCTTCATCTTGGTCTTAGATTTTGTAGCCTTTAGGTCTCAGTTGTTTTATGTCAGTACATGGCTGCAGTACTATAAGATTATACACATAGCCTTTATCATCAAAGTTATTATGAAGATCAAAGGTAATAGAAAGGATGCAATGAAAAAACTTAATGTGATTGTTGACAGGATTTATGGTTTTCTGCATTTCCAGTGCATTTCTATCCCAGTACCCTTTCCTTGGCAAACATTGCAATAATTGAAATCACTATGTGTGTGTTTATCTATTTCAAGGAAGTAATTATAGTCATAAACACTTCGAAAAACCCAAACCTCTAGCCCTTTATCTGATGTGATATTTATCTTCCTAACAGGAAAATCACTAGATTTTACATCTAGAGCTCAGATCTTGAGTCTCTTATGAGTTTTGGCCAGTTTTTATTAATAAATTTAATTTTAGTCCTAAACATCCTCTGTACTTTCAAGTAAAATATTTTATCTACCTAAGCTATATGAAAACTACAAGCTTTCTATGGAACTTCTGGAAGTAGTCCCATATCTTCAAAGCTTTCATTATTGGTCATAACTCTGCAAGCTATGATCTCCAGATCACTGGCACAAATGTCTTCTCAGTGCATCCCTTCTTTTCTTGGCTTCTTTGTCTCTCAAGGAAATACTGATTCTAGTTCTGGACCTGCCACTCCTCTTATTTTGGTATTCCCTTGTATTAGATTTTTTTTTGTTTTAACAGAAAATTGCATTCACAGGAGGCAGGTGAAATCTCTGTTTCAAGCCCAGATCAGTCAATTCTCTTGGCTGTAAGGTCACATTCTTCCCTGTAGACTGTAGGAAGAAGATACAGCATTGCATTAATTAATTTTACTTAAATTAGAAAAAATATAATTAAATGAGCAATTGATTACTTGATTACTTTTCATTGTTAAAACTCCTAAATTCTTCCTAAGGTCTTTAATTTTTGCTGAGTATGTTGCTGATATGATAGATCTCCTGATGCCAAGACGTTAAAGGATAGCAATAGGAATATAATGCTGATAAAAGCCAAATGAAGTGGATTTTTAAAATTGGCTTCTAACACAATACATTAATAAACAACTCCTTGGGGAATAACAAAACATAACAAAAAGCCTTCTTTCATGTAAACTTACATATTTTCATTACAGAACACTTCTTGGTAAACAGTTTGGCAATGGACTCGTAGGACAACTACTCTTTCAATGAATACTATTTAATGTTATTGTCAATAAAGAATATTTGATCTTATAATTACTTTAAAGTAAGACAGATTAATTTGATTTAAATTCACTGATTTAAGTGAATAATTTTAAACAATATTTAAATCAGCAGGCTGAAAAACTTTGTTTAAAAATTACTTCACTTTGTTTTAACATTATTTAGCAATTTTTCTAAAGAAAGACCATTTTCTAGAATCTTCTATTTTTAAATTGCCTTTTAGGCTAAATGGTACTTAAATATGTATTAAAATAATTAAGTTATTAAACAAAGAAACTATTATCTTTCGTTAGTGTACTGAAGTGATTTTTTTCTGATCACTGCATCCTTGAAGAACTTAAATTTAAACTGTCTTGGTGTCTTACACATAGCAGTTTTTAATATACTGGAATAACCTTTTTGCTTTCATAAACTATTTTTGTTTGTTTGTTTTAAGTTTAAATTAATTAGTTGCTGAATACAAGTACTTAAAAACTGAAAAAAGAAAATATTCTCCTTTGATATGCAAGAGCTGCAAGTTATCACAAGTTGGTTTAGCGCATAATGCAACTCAGATACATTACTGATAATTAAGTCACATTTACATACTTGCATTCTTCATTAAATAAATGCTTGGAAACAACTTTTTGTTCCTCTCTGAAGACATGATTATTATGAAATAGCTGGACAAAACTCAGGTTGCATAGAGCTCCAGCACTTGGAAAGCCCTGCACCTGAAGGCAGAGTTAGATGTCATGGATGCCCAAATAGATGAGCTTTTCAAACAAGTGCCTGTGATACAAGGACAACTCTACAGGCAGCACAGTATATTGGACTATGAGTGGGAGATTGATACATGATGTTTTTCCCTTGTCCCAGGCTGAGTGACAGCCTGTGCAAGAGGAAACTAGGCCTGAATTCAGCCTCAAGCCTTCTGAGACCAAGTAACCCATCAGGAGAAGGCAACTGTACCCTTGTCTCTGCTTGGGGTTGAAGGAACATCTTTGTCCTAAAGCACTCCCCTGTAGCAGATATGATGCTCTAGGGATGCAGAAAATGTGAATAATGGACAGGATCCAGAGGAAGCTAATCACGCAAAGTTAGTCTGCTTGGTCGCTGCCTGACTGTGTGTCTGGTGCTGTACTCAAGATTTTTGCTTTTAAGATCATAAGCCTGCTTTTAGGAAGCTGATCTGTTGGGAGCTGATGGAATTCACCTGACCAAGTAAGGTAAGAGCATATTTGACAACAAGCTGGCCACACTTCTATGGAGAGCTCTAAACTACTTTTAACATGGGAAGGGGATGAAATTTTGAGCATCCAGGATCTGCTGATATGTTAGGATCCAAAAGGGAACCACATCTGAAGTGCCTCAAATCAAAGAGGCTGTGTTCCTCTAAAAAAGTAGTGTGACCTATAGCTTAGCTGAAGTTACTCTACACCAAGCTACAATCTAATTCCTATTAATACAATGTGGTATGAAGGATCCAGGAAGGACAGGCAAGGAGGAATAGGCAGGGCAATCAGTGTTCCCTTTATGAAAAAGAATGCCTAACTAATCTGGTAGCCTTCTATGGTGGAATGCCTTCATCAGTGGACAAGGGAAGATCTACAGATGTCATCTACCTATATTTCTGAAAGGCCTTGATATGGTCCCTCCACAATATTCTTGCCACTAAATTGGAGAGATATGGATTTGATGGATGGGCTGATAGATAGATGGATAAATCAAATCTGACCCTACCCATGGCAGAGGGGTAGGACTGGATGACCTTTAAAGTCCCTTGCAATCCAAACCATTTTATAATTCTGTTATTATTACACCTTTGAAAGAAAACTCTTTTTAGAACTTAATGGCCAGGATAAATTTTTATTATCTTGTGACCGTATCTAAAATAGTTTAAAATGCATCTTAGCAATTTCAGAATCAGTTGAAGATTTATGAAATTATTACTGCAATGAAATATCTTTCTTAGTATTTAAAATTACTTGTTCATGTATATTCTCATGCACATAGAGAAATACATCCATAGAAATGAAGGGCTAGGAAGAACGAAAGAACTTATGTAATTTTTTTTCTGTCTTACTTCTAAAGGTGGAAGTAGATTATAGTTCAGAAAATCCACATAAAGCAGATACGCTTCAGTTAGGTCCTAGCTAGTATGCTGTAGATTAATTTCTTACATTTGTAAACATCTTTAAAACTTTGAAAAGTTTCTCATTGTGTCTTTGATGTCACTAGAGCTCATAAAAAGATAAGTTGTATCATGTGTCTCCTACTCTTTTTATCATGTCTGAGGTACAAAAATGAGTTCACCAAACATAGGAGCATAACTAAATCACTTTCCCTGCAAAACTGTAGTCTTTTGAATCAACACTCTTCCCCTTCCTGTCCAAACAGACAGACAGCATCCACATCAATGGCAAGAAATAATGTTTCTACTACTATTCTGGAGAAGGTGATCCAGTGTCTGTTTGGTGCAGTTCATAGTACACAGAGCAAAAATGAAAGATACTGCTCCCCTCTGCTCACTCAGCAACATAGCTCAATCAGTTCTCTCTAACCTGATGCTGGGCACTTTGCACTTCTGGTGAAACCCAGTATCTCTATAATAGGCTCTGAGGGGACTATTCTCTTAGGAAACCAAAGGAAAGAACTGCAGATTGTGTTCCCATTTCATGCATCCAATAGACTGTGGAATGTATTTGTGGAGAACTTTCTATTGCCTGTCTGTTAAAAATGGCCCACAATACAATTACATATAAGGAGAGTACAGATGATGGTTAGGGTTTTAAACTTAAAACCATATATCCATGTATTCTGGTTTCTACCACTAAGAGCTGTTTAAATTATTACTGTGGTTGTCATTCTTATTGCTATTAAGGAAATTGATAGACCAATGCAAAGAGCATTCCAGGGACAGAGATATGGGTTTTCCAGTTTGACTCATCAGTGCTTCTTGTTTGCATCTTAGTCAGCCTGAATTACACCAACAACACATAAAGACCAAACAAGGAAAGGTCAGTTGCTGAGCAGTGAAGAAACTTACAGACTTTGAGAAATTACTTCTATGAATGAGTAATGAGCCTTGGATTCTGCAACCTGGCACCTGCCATGAGTACTAAATTAATTGAAAAGGAAAATCCTTAGAGTCGTTATAGAGGCATAAAAGCTGGTGTTACAGAGTGATGAATCAAGCAGTAGTCTTTATGAATAGATACTGCAGTGTTTTACAATAATGATCCAAAGCACTATAGCTTGTAAGACTATTACTGGACTCTTTATGGACAAGAAGCATTACTCTACTAAGGATTTTTATAGTTCTGCATCTACCAGGCTTTGTTGTAAGTGGCCCTCCATAAAAGACTTCAAGTTAATATCAGCATTTTATTCTGTACTACATTTGCTGTGAAGCCAATGTCTCCATTCATTTCTCTTTATTATGTTTCAGAAGATGGAACTGTAGGGCCAGATCCAAGAAAAACTACTTGAGCGATCTTTGGTTTTGTGCTGGAAGTAGAAAATTCCCCCTGAAACTTAAAGTATTTGCTGTCATTTGCAAGGTGTCATTTTCATGAGTTCTCTGGAAGACTTCTTCAAGGCATGTGTATGAGGGACTTGGCTTTAGTATCTAATGGATAAACCATTTAACTATATGGACAGAGGAGCCTATAATCTAGTTTACACCTATTTTCACACATTGAGTTTTAGCATAAAATAAATTTTAACATTCACACAGAAGTCTATTTCCTACAATTTACAAATTGCTGCATCTAACCCTGTATTGCTAAGGTATTTAATTGATCTAGCCCTTGTTAAATTCCTAGCTTTTGCAATTATTATGATTATATTAATCACAGAATTAACCAGGTCGGGAAAGACCTTCAGGATCAAGTCCAACCTGTTACCTAACAACATCTAATCAACTAAACCATGGCACTAAGTGCCACATTCAGTCTTTTAAAAAACAATTCCAAGTATGGTGACTCCACCATCTCCCTGGGCAGCCCATTTCAATGGCCAGTCACTCTTTCTGTGAAGAACTTCTTCCTAACAACTAGCCCTGCTACAGTTTGAGATGTGTCCTCTTGCTTTGTCACTGGTTGCCTGGGAGAAGAGGCTAACCCTCACATGCCTACCACCTCCTTTCAGGTAGTTGTAGAGAGTAATAAGGTCTTCCCTGAACCTCCTCTTCTCCATACTGAACAACCCCAGCTCCCTCAGCTGCTCCTCACAGGACTTCTTCTTCAGACCCCTCTCCCTTCTCTGGACAGTCTCCTATTTTCCAAGCTCAAAACCCCCAGCTCCCTCAGGCTCTCCTTGCAAGAGAGGTGTTCCATTTCTTTAATCATCTTCATGGCTCTGCACTGGACTCTCACAAGCGGTTCTATGTGCCTCTTGAACTGGAGGGCCCAGAGCTGAACACAGTACTCCAGACGTGGCCTCACCAGGGCACAGTAGAAGGGCAGGAGAACCTCTCTCGACCTACTAGCCACATCCCTTTTAATACACCCCAAAAATGCCATTGCCCCTCCTGGCCATAAATGCACATTAGTGACTCATGCTCAACCTCACATTAGATAGGACACTCAAATCCTTTTCCCCTTTGCTGCCTTCCAACAGGTCAGTCCATAACCTAGACTCATACCTGGGATTGTTTTTTCCCAGATGGAAGACTCTACACTGGCCCTTGTTGAATTTCATTACATTTCTTCCTGCCCAACCCTCCAGACTGTTCAAGTCTCACTGAATGGCATCACAGATTTCTGCTGTGTCAGCCACTCCACCCAGTTTGGTGTCATCAGCAAACTTGCTGACAGTGCACTCTGTGCCCTCATCTGGGTCATTGATGAATATATTGAAAAGAACTGGTCCCAGTACTGACCCCTGTGGCCCCTCATCCAGGGCATCATTAAACTAAAAATTTAATTGACTTATTCCTTTTAAAAAAATCTGTGTAGTTTTAGGGTATTTCTTCCCATAGAGAACTATATATGATTAATACAAAGGAAATTCTGATGTAGTTATGGTATATAACCTTAGGATTTTGGCTATAGGAATATAAAGCTATATGGTTATGATATTATGGTGTATTGGGTTAAGGCTAGCTACCCTGAGCCCAAAAGCCCAATAAAAACTCAAAGCGATTTGGAAGTGAAAAAAGGTATAAAACTTTAACAACAAATAGGAGGGAAAGGGTTTTTTACAGAAGGTGGGAGAAAGGGGAGACAAACTTCAGGATATGGAGAATGAGGGAGAAGGGTACAGACACTGGGGAGAAGGGGAAAAAGGGAGAAATACAACAGTGGCTCTCAACTGAGTCCCAATGCTGAGTTTGATAGCTTTGGTGCTGAAGGGAAAGCAGGATGCAGGAATTCTATGGTGAAAAGAATTAGTCCCAGTTCCAAAAGAGAATAATGGTGCCCTCCACGTGGTGGCAGGGAAGCACGTGCTCTAGCAGCAGAGAGCAGCAAGCAGTTGCTCCAGTAGCCAGGATGAGGAGAAGAGAGAGAGCGGGGGTGGGGGGGATGTGGCAGGGGAAACTGGGTTTCCCCCATTTATAGCCCAAATCCTAGCAGGAAGTGGGAGTGTCTAACCATGACACCTGGGAAAAGGGTCAAACCATTCCTTGGGAAGAGGCAGGGGGTCCCAGGTGGGCTTAAACCTTTACATATGGTTACACATTAGCCTCCAAATGGCAGCAGAGAAGAATGTTTCCGCATTTTGTGAATGCATAGTTAGCCATGTTGTCTTCTTTCTTTTGTTCATAGTCCTCTTAAAACACGGCAAAACTTTCTAATTCAAGATCCTTCTGATAATAGTGCAGTGAAACATGAAATTTGAAAGACAGACACCTGTGGATTTGACAACATGCTACACACAGTTACAGAGTGAATATATAATGTATGGAAGAAGCTGGTCGTTGTTCAGGGATCACCTCCTTCAGGCCCAGGAGCAATGCATTCCAAAAAACAGGAAGGCAGGTAAGAATACAAGGAGACCTACATGGATGAATGGAGAATTCCTGGACACACTTAGACGCAAGAGGAAAGCCTACAGGGAGTGGAAGAAAGGACAGGTAACCTGGGATCAATACAAAGACGTTGTTCATGGAAGCAGAGATCAGGTCGGAAAGCTAAAGCACAGCTGGAGTTGAATCTGGCTGGGAATATTAACGGGAACAAGAAGAATTTCTTCAGGTATATCAGTGAGAAAAGGAGGACTAGGGAGAACGTGGGACCCCTTCAGAAGGGAAATGGAGAGCTGGCGACAGGGGACATGAATAAGGCTGAGGTGCTCAATGACTTCCTTGCCTCAGTCTTCAGCAGCAAGTGCTCCAGCCACGATGTCCAAATTCCAGAGGGCAAAAGTAAGGTCTGG
>VWZI01009244.1:0-12166 GCA_013396835.1 Psilopogon haemacephalus
CTGATGGTGTCAAATTCAGAAGATCTGGTTTCATTTAAGCCCTGTATTGTGATGCTCTCTCTCTCTCAGAAGATGATGCTCTTCCAGTCAGGTGCACATGTGTGTGCTAGCTGATGGTGCACAGGTCTGTGCTAGCTGATGGTGCACAGGTCTGTGCTAGCTGATGGTGCACAGGTCTGTTCTAGCTGATGGTGCACAGGTCTGTGCTAGCTGATGGTGCACAGGAGTGTGCTAGCTGATGGTGCACAGGTCTGTTCTAGCTGATGGTGCACAGGTCTGTTCTAGCTGATGGTGCACAGGTCTGTGCTAGCTGATGGTGCACAGGAGTGTGCTAGCTGATGGTGCACAGGTCTGTTCTAGCTGATGGTGCACAGGTCTGTGCTAGCTGATGGTGCACAGGTCTGTGCTAGCTGATGGTGCACAGGTCTGTGCTAGCTGATGGTGTCAAATTCAGAAGATCTGGTTTCATTTAAGCCCTGTGTTGTGATGCTCTTTCTCTCAGAAGATGATGCTCTTCCAGTCAGGTTACTTGGCAATGAGGTTATTCTGTGCTGGACCATAAAGAATAGAAATTACAGGACCATGGAATGGTTTGTGTCGGATGGGACCTCCACAGGGCATCCAGTCCAAACCCCTGCACCCAGCAGGGATGTCCTCTATAAGATCTTCCATTCAGAGCCCTGTAGAGCTTGACCAGGGATGGGGCCTCAGCTACCTCAGAGTACCTATAGATCAAGGCTACAAAATCAACCAAGCTTGTGCTTATGCAAAGTCCCAGTGTTGAAAAAATCACCAGCTCCTCTTCTCCCTGCCATCAGTTGCTGAAAATGTGGTTGCCAACACATCCCCTTCCAAGCTTTCTTCCTAATTTTGGTCTGGAAAGGCCTATCTGGTGCTGATCTGGATTTCAAGAGGATTGTGTCCCATAGTTACACTATAAAAGCATAGACTCATAGAATGGTTTGTGCTGGAAGTGACCTCCAAAGGTCATCCAGTCCAAACCCCTGCACCCAGCAGGGNACCCAGCCGGTACATGCTCTATTAGCTCTTCCACTCAGAGCCCTGTAGAGCCTGACCAGGGGTGGGGCCTCAGCTACCTCAGAGTACCTATAGATCAAGGCTACAAAATCAACCAAGCTATCATTGGCTTGTGCAAAGTCCCAGTGCTGGAAAAAAACCACCAGCTCCTCTTCTCCCTGCCATCAGTTGCTGAAAATGTGGCTGCCAACACATCCCCTTCCAAGCTTTCTTCCTAATTTTGGTCTGGAAAGGCCTATCTGGTGCTGATCTGGATTTCAAGAGGACTGTGTCCCATAGTTACACTATAAAAGCATAGACTCATAGAATGGTTTGTGCTGGAAGTGACCTCCAAAGGTCATCCAGTCCAAACCCCTGCACCCAGCAGGGACATCCTCTATTAGATCTTCCACTCAGAGCCCTGTAGAACCTGACCAGGGATGGGATCTCTGCCTCATAGTACCTACAGATCAAGGCTACAAAACCAAGCAAGCACTCAGCAGGGACATCCTCCCCAGTCAGCAGGCACATGGCACACAGCCTGTTAGGACAGACCCACTCGTTGGCAGGGTGAGGCAAATTCCGGCACAAGGTTTAGCTTAATCCAGCCCTAAGAGTTGGGTTGTTTATGGCTCCAAGAGTGAATTTCAGCTCTGCAGAACTGATTTTTTAAAAATCATAAAATTATTCAGTAGAGAGAGAGAGAGGAAAGAGGTGGGGGGGGGGAAAAAAATCCTCCAGAAATCTTAGGACATCTTTCAGCTTCTGTTTGTTCAGAGAAGCTTTTTCATCTCAGTGGGTTCTTACACCCTGCCAACTTTTTATTTGATTAAAATGATACATTAGAGAAAAGAAAAAAAAAAAAAAAAAAGGAAAAAAAAAGGAAAGATAAATTTCATAGGAGTGAGAGCTGTGAATAGCAATGAGAAATTTCCCCCCCTGCAGACTTAGCAAAATTTCACCAAAATGAGAAGTTTCTTCCCCTTTTCCAAAAGTGAAGTTTGCCAAATCCTTCGGTTCCACGCTTAAACATTAGGATGAATTTGCTGTTTAGCTGCTGGATGCTTGTTTATCCTTCAGAGCTCTGTGAAAATGTCTTTTGGGAAAGGATTTTTCATCAAAAGCTCGTTGCCCTGAGCTTAGGAATGAATTACATATTCCATTATTGAGCTGTGTGGAAGACAGGAAAATGCAGCACCAGACTGAGAGAGACTGACTGAGATGTTGGGGAATGGTTTAGGTTGGAAGGGAGCTCAAAGCTCAGCCACTTCCAACCCCCCTGTGCCATAGGCAGGGACACCTCCCACTAGAGCAGGATGCTCAAGACCTCATCCAGCCTGGCCTTGAACACCTCCAGGGAGGGAGCAGCCACAACCTCCCTGGGCAATCTGTTCCAGTGTCTCACCACCCTCACTGTGAAGAACTTCTTCCTAACATCCAGTTTCAATCTCCCCTCTGCCAGTTTGAACCCATTCCCCCTCGTCCTGTCATTACAAGGCCTTGTGAACAGTCCCTTCCCAGCCCTCCTGTAGCCCCCTTCAGATACTGGAAGGTTGCTCTAAGGTCTCCTGGCAGCCTTCTCTTCTCCAGGCTGCACAGCCCCAACTCTCTCAGCCTGTCCTCATAGCAGAGCTGCTGCAGCCCTCTCAGCATCTTCATGGCCTCCTCTGGACTCTCTCCAGCAGTTCCATGTCCTTCTTGTGCTGGGGGCTGCAGAGCTGCAGACAGTGCTGCAGGTGGGGTGTGAGGAGAGCAGAGCCAAGGGGCACAATCCCCTCCCTTGCCCTGCTGCCCACAGCTGCTCTTGCTGCAGCCCAGCACACAGTTGCTGTCTGGGCTGTGTGTGCACACTGCAGCCTCATCTTGAGCTTCTCATCCACCCACACCCCCAGGACCTGTTCTTCAGGGCTGCTCTCAGCCACTCACCACCCAGCCTGGATTTGTGCTTGGGATTGCACCCACCCAGCTGCAGGACCTTACACTTGGCCTTGTTGAATTTCATGAGGTTGGCCTGGGCACAGCTCTGCAGCCTGTGCAGGTCCCTCTGGATGGATCCCTGCCCTGTGGCAAGTCGACTGTGCCACACAGCTTGGTGCCAGCTGCACACTTGCTGAGGCTGCACTGATTCCTCTGTCCGTGTCACTGATAAAGATGTTAAACAGCACTGGTCCAGCACTGACCCCTGAGGGATGCCACTTGGCACTGGTCTGCAGGTGGACATTGTGCCCTTGATCATCCCTGGATATACTCACAGTGAGGCTCAAGAGGGCTCAGGGCAACCTGATCTAGCAGAGGATGTCCCTGCTGACTGCAGAAGGGTTTGGATTGCATGACCTTTGGAGGTGCTTTCCAGCCCAGCCCATTCCATGGATCTATGCTGCCTCACCTTGAGCTTCTCCTCCACCAGCACCCCTAAGTCTCTCTTCTGCAGGGCTGCTCTCCAGACAGTCACTTTAGGATGGTTGAGTTCAGCTGTACCCCAGCTGCCAGACTTTTTTGGTATCTATAAAGCACAGATTAAAACCAAAAAATGTTTCCAAACCCCCACAGAATCCTAGAACTGTTTGGTTGGGAAAGACCTCCAAGATCATCAAGTCCAACCTTCAATCTAAGCCCACCATGGCCATTAAAACCCCATCCCAAAGTGCCATCTCCAGACGTTGCTTGAGCACCTCCAGGGGTGGTGACTCCACCACCCCCCTGGGCAGCCCCCTCAGAGTGGTCTCTGTAATTACCTAGAGCCTTTGTGGATGGAATTAAATCTTCATTCTCACAGCCACAGGCCTCTGTTGGGCTTTTATATATCAATCAATGTGCATTTTACACGATGAAATGCCTGCAGAGTTCCTTTGGGCTTTAAAAGTCATCAGTGTGTGTCTTATTTTTCTATATTTGATGTGATTTGATTTTTTTGTATGGGATGCCATTAGGGGGGAGAAAAAAACCAACAAAGAAAGAAATGAAAATATATTAAAAAAAAAAACAAACCAAAAACCAAAACCAAAACTCAGAATTTCTTTGTGACTCTGGCAATGGTTTCACAAAGCCCTCTCAGCACCATCACACAGCAGGGAATTCTCCCAGCAGGCAGAGCACTGCAGAGTAAGTTAATACCTTGAGAATGGCTCCATCCTGTTAACACTGCCACTAAAGCAATATTCAGCCTCAAGAGCAGAGCAGTGATGATGCCTTTATCTCCTTGCAGCCAGCCCTTCTTCACTGGCAGCTCTAAAGCCAAACTCTGTGAGCTGCAGCTTCAAAGTATAGCTTCTCTTTTTGTGGGTGTGTGTGTGTGCACAGCAGTGATAGAATTAGCTTTGAACCCTGTTTTTTGCTGACCTCAGAGGAGTAAATGACCTTACTCCTGCTCCCAGAGGGAGTCTGACTCCCCTGTGTCTGCCTCCACAGCATTTGCAGTTTTCACCTGCCTGGGGAAGAGTGGTGGAAACCCTGCAATTAATTCTGGCATCTCTGCCTCTGGCAGCCAAGCACTGCTCTGCACTCATGCTGCTGGAGAATCTTATAGAGCAGGGTTCTAGGTTGGACTTGGTGATGCTGAGGGGCATTGCCAAGCTGGATGTTGCTGTGATACTGTGAGTGTCCAGCTGGAGTGAGCATGGACATGTTAAGATCCACCAGGTCATGGAATGGTCACTGCTCCACTCCATTTCTGCTTCTGTGCTGGACACTTTCAGGCAGTTCCCTGAGGTGCTTATTGACCTGAGTGGCCCAGAACTGGACACAACATTTTCTTATTTTGTGTTTGTATCTAATTTTCACAGATACTGGAAGGCTACTATAAGGTGTCCTGGCAGCCTTCTCTTCTCCAGGCTGCACAGCCCCAACTCTCTCAGCCTGTCCTCATAGCAGAGCTGCTGCAGCCCTCTGAGCATCTTCGTGGCCCTTCCAGCATTTGAGCCACTGATGGATTCTGTCATTCAATTGTCATTCATAGATACTGGAAGGCTACTATAAGGTCTCCTGGAAGCCTTCTCTTCTCCAGGCTGCACAGCCCCAACTCTCTCAGCTCATCCTCAGAGCAGAGGTGCCCCAGCCCTCTGAGCATCTTCGTGGCCCTCACTAGCATTTGATCCACTGATGGATTCTGTCACTCAATTGTAGAACCATGGAATGGTTTGTGGGGGAAGAGACCTCCAAAGGGCATCCAGTCCAAGCCCTCTGCAAGTCAGCAGGGACAGCCTTCACTAGAGCAGGTTGCTCACAGCCTTGTCCAGCCTCATGTTGAATATCTTCAAGGATAGGGCCTCAGGAACCACCCTAGGTGACCTATCCTAGGTGATCCTGCTCTGGCAGAGGTCTGGATCTTAGGAGGTCTCTTCCAACCCTAACATTGTGTGATTCTGTGGTTATTAATCAGTCTCTTTCATAAGCCTGAGTGACTTGGTCTATCCAGGATGCTGGAGGGGGAAAGAAACAGGTGCTGACAACTGCACTGGAGTTATTTTTCTGCCTGCCCAAGGGCTGTAGCCCTTCTCAATCCCAAGTGGTGACTTCAAAGGCACGCTGGAGCACAAGGGGTAAGGTGTTGATAAGAGAAGCTGAGCTGTGCTGACTAAAACGTTGTGACAGAGGAGCAGATCTGTCAGCTTTGCTGCAGTAACAGTTCCAGCTGAACCAGGTCCATTTGTTGAGCTGGGCTGCCCTGCACAGCTCTCTGCACTCCAATCTGTGCCTTTATACTTAGAATCACAGAATCAGTCAGGGTTGGAAGGGAGCACAAGGATCAGCCAGTTCCAACCCCCCTGCCATGCCCAGGGACACCCTACCCTAGAGCAGGCTTCCCACAGCCTCTGCTAGCCTAAAGCAATAATTTCTAACCTGATGTGCAAGAGAGGTAGAAGCTGGGACACAGGAATCAATCCTAGAATCATAGAGTCAGTCAGGGTTGGAATGGACCACAAGGATCACAGAATCATAGAATAAGTCAGGGTTGGAAGGCACCACAAGGATCAGCCAGTTCCAACCCCCCTGCCATGCCCAGGGACACCCTACCCTAGAGCAGGCTGCCCACAGCCTCTGCCAGCCTGGCCAAAAACACCTCCAGGGATCTGGCCCCAAACACCTCCCTGCAGGGGCAACCCATTCCAGCCTCTCACCACTCTCATGCTCAACAACTTCCTCCTCACATCCAATCTGAATCTCTCCACTTCCAGCTTTGCTCCATTCCCCCTAGTCCTGCCACTATCTGCTTGCCTAAAAGGTCCCTCCCCAGCTATTTTGTAGCCCACTTCAGACCCCAGAAGGCCACAAGAAGGTCCCCTGGGAGCCTCCTCTTCTGCAGCCTGCACAGCCCCAACTCTTTCTCTCTTCCCTCCTCCTCTGTGGCTCTCTGATGATCTCCAGTGCTGCACAAATTCCTCCTTGCTGGAGAAGCGATTTGCTGTGGCCTTTTTCCATGAAGGCAGGCATTTCTCAGAGCAGGCTTATCACAGGTCTGCATGTGGTTCTGAGAGGGAGGAATCCACTCTTTGCTGAGCAGCGTTAAGCCCACAGTGCTGCCTTCCTCTGCCATCACTTCAGCATAACAGCAGGGTGGAGGCTGTCAGGGTTCTGGTGAAATTTGTAGAACTTTAAAATATTCCTTCGGCTACGAGCCTCGAATCTGAATAACAGCATCACAGGATGGATGCTGGGCTTGGAAGGGACTTCTGGAGAGCTTTGAGGCCAACCCCACCCCTGCCAGAGCAGGAGGAGAGAATCCAGTGCAGGTCACACAGGAACGCATCCAGACAGGGCTGGATCCAAATGCTTGTGCATGAGAGTGGTGAGAGGCTGGAATGGGTTGCCCAGAGAGGTGTTTGGGGCCAGATCCCTGAAGGTGTTTGCAGCCAGGCTGGCAGAGGCTGTGGACAGCCTGCTCTAGGGTAGGGTGTCCCTGCCCATGGCTGCAGCAGGAGCAGTGTGGGCAGCAGGACCAGGGAGGTGATTCTGCCCCTCTGCTCTGCTCTGCTGAGAGCCCACCTGGAGTAGTGCATCCAGTGCTGGAGCCCCTGGGACAAGAGGGATGTGGAGATGCTGGAGGTGTGCAGAGAAGGGCCCCGAGGATGCTGAGAGGGCTGCAGCAGCTCTGCTGTGAGCACAGCCTGAAAGAGTTGGGGCTGTGCAGGCTGCAGAAGAGGAGGCTCCCAGGGGACCTTCTGGTGGCCCCTGCAGGGTCTGAAGGGGGCTACAAAAAAGCTGGAGAGGGATTTTGGAGGCTGTCAGGGAGTGACAGGACTAGGGGGAATGGAGCAAAGCCGGAGGTGGGGAGATTCAGCTTGGATGTAAGAAGGAAGTTGTTGAGCATGAGAATGGTGAGAGCCTGGAATAGGTTGCCCAGGGAGATGTTTGGGGCCAGATCCCTGGAGGTGTTTTTGGCCAGGCTGGCAGAGGCTGTGGGCAGCCTGCTCTAGGGTAGGGTGTCCCTGGGCATGGCAGGGGGGTTGGAACTGCCTGATCCTTGTGGTCCCTTCCAATCCTGACTGATTCTCTGATTCTATGATTTTGATTGAAATTGAGAATGGCAGAGGATAAGAGTGATAACTTTTCATCACTACTCCTGCTGACCACACTGGGTTTGATCCAGGCCAGGATGCCTTTGGCTTTCTTGGCCACCTGGGCACACTGCTGGCTCATGTTCAGCCATCCCCCAGCTACTTTTCCACCAGGCTGCTTTCCAGCCACTCTGCCCTGAGTGTGAAGTGTTGCTTGGGGTTGTTGTGACCCAAGTGCAGGAGGGAGAAGAGCCTTGCTGGCAGTTCACACTGAGGCTCAGGTCACTTCCCCTCTCTCTCGCTTCATTCTGGCAGCACTTTGGTTGTATCCATCCAGAACAAATCTTGCAGCTGCCACATGTAGGTGTCTGTGCTCTGGCCCTTACAAAATATGTGTTCAGCCCCGGGTTGGAATGATGCCAGAAGTTGTCTTTGATGAATTCTGTGTCACCTTCCACTCTTTTCCAGAAGGACTCTTAGCAGAGGTGATAGGTTCCACAAAGCATTGTTCAGAACTGTGGCTGGAAAGGAGAAAATGCAGTGTGGCTTTGAAAGGCACTTTGTGGCTGTGCTGTGTGCAGGCACCCAGGCAGGTATCTGCTTGCAGAGAGCCCGAAGTATCTTTTATGGATCATGCCTTAGATCTGCAGCTAGAAAGGAGACTTCAGGGCTAGATTTGATGAACTCCTTTCTTCTCATTCCTGCTAGGGGTTGTAAGATCCATTCCTCAGCCTTTACCAGTGCCAGTCAGCGACCTCCTGGATCTGCAAGAAACATTTACTCTTTCTTTCTTCTTTCCCCCTTTTCTTTCTTCTGCACAGCCTGGCCAAAAACACCTCCAGGGATCTGGCCCCCAAACACCTCCCTGCAGGGGCAACCCATTCCAGCCTCTCACCACTCTCATGCTCAACAACTTCCTCCTCCCCTCCAGCCTCAATCTCCCCACCTCCAGCTTTGCTCCATTCCCCCTAGTCCTGTCACTCCCTGACAGCCTCAAAAGTCCCTCCCCAGCTTTTCTGTAGCCCCCTTCAGATGCTGGAAGGACACAAGAAGGTCACCTGGGAGCCTCCTCTTCTCCAGCCTGCACAGCCCCAACTCTTTTCTCTCTTCCCTCCTCCTCTGTGGTTTTGGTTTGGGGTTTTTTTGTTTGTTTTTTTTTTTCTTGCTGAAGCAAGGTGAAGTGCTTCAAACCCCAGGAGTTTTATGCCTCCAAAATTCCAGCAACTTCTGCAACGCAGCAAAAAAAAAAACACAAAAAAAAGGCTTTTTTCACCTGTTACCATTCTGCAGCCGAATGAATCAGAGCTGCAAGCCAGGTGGCATCTGTCTTGTGACTGTATCCTCTCAGAAATACAGTCCAGCACAAGCCTAAATGGGAAACACATCTTCCTAGAACCATCTGTTCTTGCAGATATCTGCAACAATAAAGAAAATAAAGGCCTGAGATGCTGCTGTGCTGCTTTCAACCTTAAAGGCATTTCCCCTTGGTCTCTCCTGTCGCTCTGAGAAGATCAATTGGTTTTGCTGGGCAGTGTCAGCTGCCATGTTTGGGGCAGTTTGGCTTTGCAGGACCTGACCAGAGCTGGCTTGCCTAGATGTAGTATCACAGAATGATAGAATGGTTTAGGTTGGAAGGGACCTCCAAAGCTCAGCCAGTTCCAACCCCCCTGTGCCATAGGCAGGGACACCTCCCACTAGAACAGGTTGCTCAAGACCTCATCCAACCTGGCCTTGAACACCTCCAGGGAGGTTGTGGAGCACAGAATCACCCAATGTGATTGAAGATCACATTCCCTGATTCTGTGATCCACAACCTCCCTGGGCAACCTGTGCCAGTGTCTCACACCCTTGCAGTGTCTCACTGCAAACAACTTCCTCCTAACATCCAGTTCCAATCTCCCCTGTGACACTTCAAACCCATTCCTCCTCATCCTGTCATTACCAGACCTTGTCAATAGTCCCTCCCCAGCCTTTCTGTAGCCCCCTGCAGATACTGGAAGGCCACTCCAAGGTCTCCTGGCAGCCTTCTCTTCTCCAGGTTGCAGAGCCCCAACTCTCTCAGCCTGTCCTCATAGCAGAGCTGCTGCAGCCCTTTGAGCATCTTGGTGGCCTCCTCTGCACTGGCTCAAACAGTTCCATGTCTTTCCTGTGTTGGGGGCTCCAAAACAACCTTTTTTTAATGCTGGGAAGTGCTGGGTTGCCTTCTGGTGAATGTAGCTTGTCACTCCTTGTGCACTTGGCCACATCCCTGGAGGTGTTTTTGTCCAGGCTGGCAGAGGCTGTGGGCAGCCTGCTCTAGGGTAGGGTGTCCCTGGGCATGGCAGGGGGGTTAGGACTGCCTGATCCTTGTGGTCCCTTCCAACCCTGACTGATTGTATGACTCTTTGCACCTTCAGGGATGTGGCCCCAACAACCTCCCTGGGCAACCCATTCCAGGCTCTCACCACCCTCATGCTGAACAACTTCTTCCTCACATCCAGTCTGAATCTCCCCATTTCTGGCTTTGCTCCATTCCCCCTAGTCCTGACATCCTAAGAAGCCCCTCCCCAGCTTTCTCGTAGGTCCCCATAAGATGCTGAAAGCTCCGTGTTAATCCATGGACATCTTCAGCTCACTTGAAACAGTTTTAAACCTCTGTGCCCACACACTTGGTGAGAAATTCTGCTTAGGCCTCAGGTGTTGGGCAGGGAGGGAGGAATGGCACAGGCATCACACCTCGTGGTGTGCCTGGCAGCACACATTTGCTCTCTCCTGCCACCCTGCCTCATTTTCACAAGAGTGATAGGGCAGAGCAAGGCTGCTCCTGAGCACTCTGGCAAAGGTGTCAGCCCCTGAGCCATGCAGCATAATTGCCCTTTTACCTGGGGCTGCAGGCAATGTGCTGCAAGAGCAAGCATCCTGCCCCAGCATCTTCTCCTAGCAAAGGCAGGCGTGAAAGGTCACCCCAATTATCCAGGCAGTGGACAGGGGAAGGAAAAGGAGCAGCTTTGTGAAGCTGCAAACAGAGCCCCAATTACTGAATTAGGCTGAGGGAAGTGTTTCTGCTTGGCTGCCGTGCTGCATGCCACAGACCCCGGCACCCCTCCTCAGCACCACAGACCCCAGCACTGAATTAGGCTGAGGGAAGTGTTTCTTACTTGTTTGCCATGCTGCACCCCACAGACCCCAGCAGTCCCCAGCACTGAATTAGGCTGAGGATGTTTTTCATGCTTGGCTGCCATGCTGTGTGCCACAGAGCCCAGCACCCCTCAGCACCACAGACCCCAGCACTAAAACAGGCTGAGGGAAGTTTTTCCATACTTGGCTGCCACGCTGCACACCACAGACCCCAGCCCCCCTGGGGTAATCAGGGGTGACAGCAGCAAGATGAGTTGTGAGCCTTCGCAGAAGTCATTTCATGGAATCATTAAATGGAAGGGACCTTTAAATGTCATCTAGTTCGACCTGCCTGCAAGGGACAGGAGCATCTTCAGCTAGATCAGGTTGCTCAGAGCCCAGCTTTGAGGGTTTTGAGGATTGGGGTTTCTATCACCTCTCTGAGCAGCCTGTGCCAGCATTTCACCACTCATTATTAAATGTGGCTTCCTTAGTCCCTTCTTTTGGTTTAAAACCATCACCTCTTCTTCTGCCACAGCAGGCCCTGATGAAAGGTCTGCCTCCATCTTTATTATAGACCCCCTTTAAGTACCAAAATGCCACCATAAGGTCTCCCCAGAGCCTTCTCTTCTCCAGGCTGAGCAATCCCCATCTTTCTCAGCCTGCTCTCTCAGGGTGTTGCAGCTCTCTGTTTTTGTGGGCACTTCTGGACCTCTTCCAACAGGTTCATGTCTCTCCTGTGCTGAGCTGGACACAATACTGCAGGTGGGTGGATGGGAGCCATGAGGGTTGATGTAGGTGGAATCTGAGGGCTTCAGCTGGTATCTGGAAGAGCAATGGAGGCTGATGCATAAAATCATAGAATCATAGAATCATAGAATGGTTTAGGTTGGAAGAGACCTCAAAGATCATCCAGTTCCAACACTCCTGTGCCATAGGCAGGGACACCTACCACTAGAAATGGTGCACTTTGCTTCAGTGATGTGGTGGTGGTGGAGGAAACACTAATCCAACTCAACATTTCAACCAGAAAGGGGATATGGACTACTTATTTCTCAGCTAAACTTATTTAGGACCTCCCTGATGGAGACAGGCTGAGAGAGTTGGACCCCCCCCACACACATTTACTGTGTGCAACTCTGCAGCCCCCAACACAAGAAGGACATGGAACTGTTTGAGTCAGTCCATAAGAGGCCACCAAGATACTGAGAGGGCTGCAGCAGCTCTGCTATGAGGACAGGCTGAGAGAGTTGGAGCTCTGCAGCCTGGAGGAGAGAAGGCTGCCAGGGAGACCTTTTA
This sequence comes from Psilopogon haemacephalus, assembly GCA_013396835.1. Classification (NCBI taxonomy): domain Eukaryota; kingdom Metazoa; phylum Chordata; class Aves; order Piciformes; family Megalaimidae; genus Psilopogon; species Psilopogon haemacephalus. The sequence continues at coordinate 11,907 of VWZI01009244.1, forward strand.
GCAGCCTTCCAGTAACTGAAGGGTCCTACAAGAAAGCTGGAGAGAGACTTTTGACAAGGGCTGGTAGTGATAGGATGAAAGGGAATGGATTGAATGGATTGAGGAGGGCAGATTGAGACTGGAGACGAGGAAGAAATTCTTGGCAGTGAGGGTGGGGAGACACTGGCACAGGTTGCCCAGAGAGGCTGTGGCTGCTCCCTCCCTGGTGATAGAATCATAGAATCACAGAATCATAGAATGGTTTAGGTTGGAAGAGACCT
>VWZI01009245.1:961-23168 GCA_013396835.1 Psilopogon haemacephalus
AAAAGGGTACAGAGACCAGGGAGAAGGGGAAAAAAAGAAAAAAAAAAATACAACCGCTGCAGGCAGCTGAAGTTCGATTGGCTTTGGAAAGCAGGATGCAGGAATCCTATTGCAAAAAGTCTCAGTGCCAGTCTCAGCAGACAATAACGGTGCTCGAACACACGGCGGCAGGGAGACACGTGCAGCAGCAGCACAGAGCGCGAGCAGGTGCTCGACCAGCCGGCACGAGGGGAAGAGGAGAAGAAGCAGAAGAGAAGAGGGGGGGACTGGGTTCCCCCTCTTATAGTCCCAAAATCCTAGCAGGAAGTGGGAGTGTCTAACCATGCAACCTGGGAAAAGGGTGAAACCATTCCTTGGGAAAAGACAGGGGGTCCCAGGGGGCTTAAACCTTCACAATGTGCATATCTTGTATTCCACAAAGAGGGCTCCCACTAGGTAGGAAGTATCACGGATCAACCTGACAATCTGGTGTACGCTCCCTAGCCAATGCAATCCTCTGCAGCAGAATGCTGATGAGATGAGCTTGGACCCAGGTGTCCTTCTGGAGTGACACCATAGTGCTGAGTGTCCCAACAGTCCTGGCTGTCTCTAGGGATTGGCATGTACATTTTCAGCTCCTTTATAGCAGCTGAACAAAGAGCAGGAGTATGCTTCTGCTGCAGAGCAGCTTTTGGACCTCTAGACTGGTTCATGATGAGTGTGAAGAGGCAGAAGTGTGTGAAGAACTTTGGGCTTCTGAGAAAGAGGAGCACCTGTGACCTAGTGAGACAGTGAATGGTGGCATTTATCTATAACAGAAGTTGCTTCCTGACATGATAATGTAGTCTGTGCCCTGAAACCTAATGCTGCTTAGCTACACAGAACAACTTGGCTTGAAAAGCTCAAGGTATTATGCCACCTGTGAAAAGAGGGCTGGTTTGGACAGAATTACAGGGCTTAGAGAGGCTCAAGACTGTACTCCCTAATGCAGTGATAAAGCTTCACAGTGAAATGTAGCTGTTGTGATGGCAAGGAAGCTCTTACAGGCAAAGAGGCAAGGCATCTAGAAAATTTCAAATGGGTTTACTAGAGACAGCAAAAAATGATGGGAGATGCAGCTGACTGTATTATGGTGAGCTGAGGCATGGTATGATATGAAGTTTTGTTGAAGTCAGTGAAAACTAGAGGAGCTGAGCATTAAAAGAATGTCTTACTACCATACATCCATTTGTCATGTGACAAATCCCTGAGAATTCTAGAAAATACAGTATTCTTCTCCTTTGGCTCTTTTTTTGTATTTCATACACTCAATTTTTCTCTCTCGTGTGCCTTCAGTTTTGTTTTTACAGTGAGTTTCTCCTCTTACTTAACAGTGAATATTTGATTAGGAGCTACTCGAGTACCATCCAACTTCCACTTCAGGTAGCAACAGTCTTTTTTATTTTTTTTTCTTTTCCTTTTTCCCTACAGCTTTCACACTGGCTTTTTATCCTGGGGGTTTTTATCAATGCTGCATTTTTGTAACTCACTGGCATCACCATTTTGTTTTTTCCTGTGCTGTTTTACTTCCCACTCTGTATTTAATTCTGTACTGAGAAGGGAGACTGGCAGATGTTTTATGCCAAAAATTAAGGCGTAGGAAACAAAGCACTTTATAAAAGCAGATAGAAATATTTATTGTTGTAAAAATCTCAGCAATCTTTTAAAATTAATTGAAATACCTTCACTGCTGGAAGGTACTTCCAGTATATTCCCAAATACCACAAGGTTATGAAAGAACTTAGCCTAAAGCAGACCAATGTCAATAGAAGGATCACAAGTGACTTATAGTCAATGGATATTAGAGCTGATTGGAGTCTGTGACACTTCTGTGAAAAATATGTCCTTTTTTTCCGGGATTAACTAGCCTTAATTTTTTAACTAGCCTTAATTGACTATAGCTGCTGTTGCCATAGAATATGATTACCTTTCATATTCTGCAATGTACTCTGTTATATACTGTACTGTATTATGTAGCATGATTTAAATTATTTTTCTATTTTTCATTTTACACTTAAGAACTGAGGCACATACTTCTTCTATGGCTTGCTCGGGGTAATATGTAGAAGTCTGTTTCCATGCAAGGACTTGAATATGAGTCTTGTGAGTCATTAGCACTCAGTTGGTACTCTCTGACACCTCTCAAGTAATCAGACCAAAAAGTGAAAGGTAAAATGCTAATGGTGTATCAATCTTCATATTGAACAAAAAACAGAGAGAAAGAATTAACTTGGAAAAAAAAAGTTCTTATTCTGTTGAAACTGGGCCACTTGTGCACCCAGGGATTTAAGATTCATGGATTTAGGACAGCAAAGATGAAGGTGCTTGCTGTATATCCTAGTGGTTGAGCAACTCCTGAGGATGATAGAATGGATGCACTGTTCAGACATTTTGTATTTGAAAGTTGTTAGGTAAAGAAAAAGGAAGAATAATAATGGAGGTTAATTTCCACTGCCTGCCTTGAAATATGCTCAAGTTAAATCTTAGGAATAAATGTAAGTTTTATTCCGCATTATTCCTGTGGAAAGTAGATGTCTAAGACTGCTTAAACGAGATGTTGCAGACATGCTCAGAACAAATATTTAGGACATGGTGTGGCATATACTTACAGTATAGATAAGCCTGATCAATTTAGGCATTTTTTTATCCCTTATGCAAATATTGTATTTTGCATTTATTTTCCAAGAATCTTACTTGTGTTTGCTGTGCATAGAAGAGGTACAATTATGTGTATCCGAGTGGTAGCTCTCTGCAGTTTACTATGTTACTGTGCTTGTGAACATGATGGGTAATGGATGCAGGGAGAAAATATGGTTGGCAATAATATTGTCTCTTTAATTAATTTCACATCAATACAAGAACACAGGGACATGATTCCCACATAAGAACTGTAGAGCTATATAGGAGAAATGTTACTGCTTTAAACTCTACTGTCTTACAATAAAGTAGACATGAGAATTGAGAGCCCTAACAGATGTGTACACCAGTCTTAAGAACTTGGTGTTGTTACAGAAAATGGAGTCTCAAATTTTGAAACTGTATGTTTAGCAGACCTCGTTGTGTGACACTATTCTTTTTGACAGCAATGCTCTAGAAAGGTGCGTGTCAGGTAGCTGAGATGCAATCATGTAAGAACTTAACTGAGAAGACAATTCTTTCTAATTAAAATACACACTAATGCTTTTGGGGTATTTTTCTTTCTCTTCCTCTGAATTGTGACAATGTTTGAGTATTTCTAGAATCAAACAGAATTGGTTGATTACTTCTTCCCTTTCACTGCTACCTTCTATGTAAGGTGCTTTTTTTCTGTTATTGTGGTTATTCCTTTAGCAAATTTTAGCAAATACTGCTTTGCCAGGATTCTTCACAAGTTTTATTGCTACACATCAACCTCTTCCTCCACTTAGAGATAGAATAATGTCAATCATCTTTCTCTCAAAAATAAACAAGTTAAATGCAATTTCTTTATTCTTCCTTTGTCAATATGTGGTTCTCTGTTTTCACTGTGAAAAAAAAAAGCTACTTGGAGAAGTGGCCTATGTGGGAAGATTTAATACAGAATATAGTATCATGGATTTTATCAATTGGGACAAAGGACAGGATGATCTTGACTTACACAGTGAGGATTCAAGCAGTTATTTGAGTAGATCTATCTACATTTATATGCATCTGTAATTCTGAAGAGTCACCCAGCAGGAAAAAAAAATGCTCGATATTTCTTTCAAGACTAGTAAATAAGGCCCTTTAAGATCAAGTTCAGTCATTAACTTAACAGTGCCAACTCCACCACTAAACTATGTCTGTAAGTGCTATAACTACACAACCTGTTAAATACCTCCAGAGATTAAGGTATGCGTGCTTTCTTGGGCATCATGTTCCAATGCTAGACAACTCTTTTGGTGAAGTTGGTTTTTTCCCCTAATATCCAATTTAAGCCTCCCCTAGCACAAGTCAAGGTCATTTTGTCTTGTTATAACACTTCTTATTTGGGAAAAGAAATCAACACCCACCTTGCTACAACCTTCTTTCACGTAGTTGTAAAGAGCAGTAAAATAAGATAAAAAAGAGTGCTAAAGCCTCTTCTTTAGCTCTAAGGGCAAGCAGTTATGTTACAGTTCACATTGATGAAGCTAGACTGTCTTTCCTGAAGTCAACATGACTATTATTCTGTAGCCCGGGAACTGTCCTCATTCCAAAAGAACCCCTGAACTATGCCACAGTGTTGATTATGAGAGCAGCAGTCCCCCTAAAATTTGCAAGGGCTGTGTCACTAAACATGCTGAATGTGCCCTACTCCTGTTTAGTTTATGACACTGGGTAAAACTTTCATTTCGTATGGTTCACTGACAATGAGAGAAGGCACACTGCATACTGAGAAATGAACTACGTATATTATTTTAGTTTTTGGTCTCAGTAGTATCCAGCTTCCATAGTGGTTGATAGTTTTGGATTATAAACCCAGAGGAATTATAAAACCCAGAGATTACAAGTCCCAGGGGATGATGAACCCCTGGGATTAATCATGGATATTCAAAGCTCGTACTGTAGATGCCAACACAACTGGGAAGCAGGCCCAAAAGAGACTCTTGGTTACAGGATAAAGCAGGTGTGACTGATTCTAAAGACATCACATGTTTGATGTCTTGTTGTTAGGAGTGCATATTAAGCATTATTATGTCAGTATTAAGAAAGAGAGCTTTTTTTCCATTTAGCTGAATGTATGCGTGCAACCTGAATGCATTAACTTGGTGAAAGGTTTCAATAACTGAAAATTAGTGAATAGCAGTCAGATAGCTCTCTGTCTTCTGTATATGCTCTTTTAGTTTTGAAAATGGAATGTATTACTGAATTTGAGACATTGAGATGTTTAATGTAATTATATTTTTTTGTGGAGTTCTATTGATTTTTCAGAAGTATCCCCTATTTCTCATCTTCCCTATCTTATGTTATAAACCACCTAATGTTACTAACATGTCTTGCTGAATACTCCTATATACCCAAGGCTGCTGTATGTTAAAATTCTCATTAAAAAGTATTTTCTTGTGCTTAAGCAAACACACAATATTTTCCTCCTTCCTTCCTTCCCTCTTTCCTCCCACCCCTCTTTCTTTCCCCACTCACTTCCTTTCTTCCATCAGACACAACTGCTTGCAGATTGCTTTTCTGTCATGCCATTCAGCAGAGACATTAATAATTATGAAGCTGAATGTATTTTGAGGAAAATGCTCAGGACTTTTCATACTGAAAGAAGCTTGACTTAATCAGAGATTTGAAAACTTCTGCCTGTCCATAGATTCAATGAATTTGACTGTCCTTATGTTGTCACTGTAAAATAAAATTTTAAAAATGTTAAAAAATGTTTGTTAATGAGACATTCCTTCAGTTTTGCCTTTTTATTGATAAAACAGCTTGAATGACACAACAGAGCTTCAGACACAGAGAATACATGAGAAATATGCTGTTAATTTTATTATCTCAAACAGAACCAGGCTTGCAATTTATTATTCCATTCTGGTACTGGAGCAGAGTTTGGCTGAGGCTGGCTTCTGAGTCTTCTTGATGCATCCTGAAAACACTTAGAACTTCATCTTCGAAGCTATCTGAGGAATGCTACTCTCAGCCCAAAGGAAGCAGACTATTTATACCTTTTGTGTATTTGGTGTGCTCCCTTTTCTTCTGAATTTGAGTCTTGAATATGATCTTGAGCTTGGTGGCATGGTGTGGCTCAAGTTTATCTAAGATCATATTTACATAAGTAAGCTTGATTTTATCCAGCACACATTTTATGTTCATATCCTGGCTGAAAAAAAACTGTGTGTAACTGCTTCTGGATGTGCTTTAGATCATGTAAATCAATCCTAATATGCAGTTCCTAGAAGTATTTCCATTATTGACCTCTACATGCCTTTCTTCTTTTCTCACTGAACTGTTCCTGAAATGAGATACTCTTCCAAACAAGCTTGAAGTCCCTCAAGAAAAACAGTTATGGAAGCTTTAAAATAAAGTCAAAACAGAAACCTGTTCAACTAAGTAGAGTTTGCTATTGCATGCTATTGCTTTCTTGTTCTTTCCCTGTTGTATTTCGAGAGTAGTAACTCCTGGGGTGAAAAAGCTGGTTTTGTTGTTGCTGTCACTGTAAGCAGTGATAAGTAATAACAGCCACTGATTCGGAAAAGAAAAACCAACACTGTGATTCCAGATTTCGGCAGACTGGTATTATGCTAGATTGAAATCCTTCCAATTATTTAATTTGTAGGATAACACAAGATTTAATAAAAGTCTTCTCCTTATTTCTTTGAATCCAGTTCAAACTCTCAGTGACTAATGTGTGAATAGAGTCAGTTTTTACATGTGCAGTAAGGTACAACTCCTACGGTGCTTTAAAAAAGAAAAAAAAAATTACCTCTCTGATAGAGCCAAAACTGCATTGATTCTCCTGGTTCTTTTCTGGGACAGTAGTGGTGGTAAGTCTTGACCATTACTGGAAGTCAATGACTACCAGTAATTTAATATCTCTGTTATCACAGAATTTCAGCATTCATAAAGAAACAAAGGCTACATGCTTCACTCCGTAATTCAATGAGAACTTGGCTTTGGTTTTAAGGGAAGAAAGATGAAGGCCAAGTGCAATATCTTGGATTTTACATTCTGGTTTTCAGTGGTGAATATTGACTTCTTTCATGGCAGATACTAAAGATTATTTTCTCCATGGTGTTCAGCCACAGGTGAAAAACATGGAAGAACTAAGAGTCTCAGGGGCTCTTGATGTTTAACTCTAAACTGGATTCTCCATAAATTTGGCAGATACAGCAGACAGCAGATGAGAAAGGAAGTATACACTAGCTGTAGGGCCAGGAAAATGCATAAATATTCTTAGTGAACTGTAGTGGTTTGAAACACACTAATGTTCCCCACTATCAGAAATCATGAATTTATGACATTTTGTGACTGTAGGGCTTTACCATCCTGGACAGGAGATTTTCTGTTGCGCTCTCACTTTCCTGGTCTTGAGCATGTTGGTGCATCTTTGCATGATTTTGGGATTCCTGAAGGTGTTTTTCCTTTCCCTTTCATCCTGTTTCATATATATACTGATGTAATCTGATACTTTCATAGTGGAGGAGCAAAATATTCTGTGTATATCAACTAAAAAGCTCTCTTTGCCTTTTTTTCCTCCCAGTCTTATCTCTTGGTAAGAGGGGAGGGAAGAGGTGGGAGGGGGAAGGCAGGGGAAGTGGGGGAGTTTTTTATTCTTGCACTAAAACCATAACATGGATTAAGTGAAGCATGGGCTAAAAAAAACCCCCCAAAAAAAACCAAGAAAAAATTCCATGCCTTGATACAGCAGTATGTGCTGTTCCTAATGGAGGCATGGAGGACTCTCTTCAAAGTCAGGACTTTAAGGGTGTCAGACCTCTGGCTAGAGATCTTGATTGTCACATTCCCTAATTGATGAGATTTGACAGGGTCATACATTGCTTCACAGTCACAGTGGGAAGTAAAATTGCAATGTGTAGATACAGAAGCACCAAGTAAGCCTGCCTGTATACTATGTTTAGGGAGACCAAGATTGATTTACGCAGGTTTGTCTAGATGACAAAGTAAGAGAAAAAGCTGAGTGAGCAGGCTGGTAGCCCTTTTAACCTTAGAACATGAAACCTTTTATACTGATCAGCTTTTCCAGAAGGCTTCCAAACAAACAAAACAAAACAAAAAAGCCCACTAAAAAAAATCCCAACCAACCAAAAAAAAAAATTATTTCGTGTAACCAGTGGGATGCACGATTTTTGTTAGCTTTTTGCCTAGAATAGTTGTTTGGAGTTTCTGTAAAAGGGAAAAGAGGTACCAAACAGAATAGAATAGAATAGAATAGAATAGAATAGAATAGAATAGAATAGAATAGAATAGAATAGAATAGAATAGAATAGAATAGAATAGAATAGAATAGAATAGAATAGAATAGAATAGAATAGAATAGAATAGAATAGGCCAGGTTGGAAGAGACCTCCAAAATCATCCAGTCCAACCTATCACTCAGCGCTATCCAATCAACTAGACCATGGCACTAAGTACTCCATCCAGTCCTTTCTTGAACACCTCCAGGGACAGTGACTCCACCACCTCCCTGGGCAACCCATTACAATGGCAAATACCTTTCTCTGTGAAGAACTTCTTCATAATATCCAACCTATACCTCCCCTGGCACAACCTGAGACTGTGTCCCATCATTCTGTTGCTGGTCGCCTGGGAGAAGAGACCAACCCCCACCTGGCTACAACCTCCCTTTAGGTAGTTGTAGACAGCAATGAGGTCACCACTGAGCTGCCTCATCCTCTCCAGGCTAAACAACCCCAGCTCCCTCAGCCTCTTCTCACAGGGCTTGTGCTCCAGGCCTCTCACCAGCTTTGTCGTTCTTCTCTGAACACATTCCAGTACCTCAATATCTCTCTTGAATTGAGGGAACCAGAAGTGGACATAGTACTCCAGTTGTGGCCTGACCAGTGCCATGTACGGGGGAAATAAGAGCTGTAAGAGATAGAATCTGCACAAGCGAAACTCATATGTTTCAGATTTCTAATTTTCTTTCCTGAATATTCTAGTTTACAGTAAAAATTATGCATCACATTAAAATAGGTGGTAAGGCTTAGTAAGTATTACTTACAGAAGGTATATTGAATAAACATAGTGTGTTTGCCTCAAATTCCTCACTACAGAGAAAGGACTTGTATGTTAGGTATAAAAACTGGAGATGGGAAACACTTATAATTGGTTCTTACACTGCAGAAAAAAGGGTTTCAGACAAGAAAAATGATCTTGTTAGGCAGTGGCTTTGGATTTTCATTATTAGGGAAAAGGAGAAAAGAAAAAAAGAAGAAACCACAGAAACTGCAATTCTTTGGAAAAATAAAAGCTATAAAGTGCATTCCATATATATGTATATATATATATCCATGCATACCTATTTATAAATTCTCAGTATCACTGAGACCTACTGGGCTCCTGAGGACTTTCGTTAAAAAAATAGACTTGCATTTAAATGCTGATCTCAAGTTTCCACTAGGGACCACTAAAAAGTCTTTCAGTAGAAAAGGCTGTGATCAGCAAAACATGAAATCATTATAGTTGCAGACTTTCTAGATCAGCTTTGTATTAAGCTTTTGAAAGGGACATTTGTTTAAGGATAACATAGTTTTATCTTGCCTTGAATGTTTAATCTTCCCCTGTGGTAGAATCCCCATATTCCCACAGCAAGGTCACTGAACACACTGTCTTCCCCTTCCAGATTGACATCCAACACGTGCTGCTGTAATCTGACTCTTAAAGGATGCCTACCTTAGCATTGATTCAATTTTTTTGCTGTTTACATTATCATAACTGTCTTAAGTTTTGGCATGGATTTAACACAGGCAAGGGGAGCAGCCAGGTAAGAATTTACATGGGAGAGTACCCTAGGAGATATGCCAGCTTTTGCTTCTTCACTACCTTTGCTACAAGTAAAATGAATATAATACTTCCACTCTCATGAAGTGAGTACAACTTTTCAGTTTATCAGTTTTTTTTTTAATTCCATCATAAATTTTGCCATGCAATGATGTTGTCATTTACCTGTGTCAGCTGAGTGAGGGGCTAGCTTGAAGTGACCTCCAGCAGCAGTGTGACCTGATACTACACATCCAAGTACATAGCTCCAGAAAGAAAGAAATGTCTTGCTTTCCTAGATTCAGTTATAGTAAAAAAATAAAGTAACCACATGTATAGTACATTTTCTGGGTGGGTTGTTTGTTCGTTTGTTTATTACACAACCTGAAGTGTCACTAGCAAATTACACAGGAGCTCAAAAGGCACTTCATACCAATAAAATCCTGTACAAATTTGGATAAAGAATCGCAGGTGTTTTTTTCTGAACTTTACCTGTGAGTTGTTTTATCCTTCAGCTGCCTTTGAGGTAATTCAGATGATTTACAGATCTGATTGGTCCGTATAATCTGCAATCTGCAGAAGACAGAGACAGTGCTATGAAGAAACAGTAAAGTGATTTTCAGAGATAGAAAACATCCAGAAAACCTGTTCTATGAAAGTCAGTACTGTTAAGAGTTGTTTTCCCCTAGCATTTATTTTATTGAGTTAAAGAAACTCTTTGTCCTGACATCTTACTACCTGTCAATAGAGTTATTTTCTCACTTCTTCATAATTCTTGAAAGGGTAGCACATTTCAAACAACTTTTAAAATACATTGCTTCTGCATCTTTTCATGCTACTATTTACCTTAGTTATTAAGTTCTTTAAAAAGGATTTTTCTGTAGGGAGCTTACCAAATGCATCCGTCAAATAATCAACAAAAGCAAGCAAAGCCACAGCAATCACCAAGGCTTCATAAGCAAGCTGATTATTACTCCATTCTTCTGAAGTAAGAGTGAACGGTTTTCTTCTGAAGTAAAAACTGTGAATGACAATTACAGATATAGTAAAGCTAAAAAAAAAATGGTTACATGTATATGTACACATAGACCTCAAAGAATTAATGCAATTTCTCATAATAGCCATACACAAGGTCTCTGATTTGTTCATATACAAAACAAAACTAGGAATTCAACACATTGAAAGAGTCAGAACTGGACTTAAATTCAGTTGCTCCTTTAATATCAGCATGTATTAAAAATAGTAGCATAGAAGTGAATTGTTGAAGCTCCTCAGTGATGCATGCCATGTATCTGAGTCTATAATTTGACATCTGGTATATAGAAAATGTTCTCACTAGAAGATTTGCTTATAATCTGATGATAAATGGCATAAGAAGTGTATTTTCCTACAAATGAAGGGTGGTCAAGGAAACAAACTTGAAATCCTTATTCTCTTTCCCTTTTTAAAAAATAAATGCAAGTTCACTGAAGTATTTATATACCTGATGAATACTGAATAGGAATATTGTGACAGAAAGTGCACTGCTTGATAATCCAAATACTTGGAGGTAGATCATATCTCCCGAGCTGCTGAATTTTATCTATGTGTAGGTGGAATATAACAAAACAATGTCCATGTATTATATGCAGCAGTGTATAATTAGCCAAGTACTTAAGCTTTCCTTTCTATTTTTTTATCTTTTATGTGTGGTAAGTAACATTCTATATGTAAAAATGAGACAAAGGGCTCTCTATAATTCTTTCAGAGCATTTGCATTTATAGAGATGTCAGAGGGCTTTTCTTGTTATAATTCTGAGGAACATGAATGTCTCAGTCTCTGAACTGATAACATCTCATGCATGCAAATCTAACACAAAAGAATCTATTTACAGCTTGACTTCACAACAGATTGCTACCATATTAGCAAACACCTTTAAGTAGTTTGAAAAAGTGATGATCTGTTATTTCCTTTGGCTGCATATCTCTCACTTATATATGGCTGTTTTTTCTCTCTTTTAATGATCTTCTCATGATCACCACCACCAAAAAAATAAACTCCGACCTTTAATAACTGCTTCCAGTGCTTCCTCTGTTAATGGATAATGTACACAAAAATAATTTCAGATGTTGCATGAAAGCCAGCTGCATTATCTGTAACTGTCTATATTTTTACAGATGGCTTGGAGACAACCCACAGAATAACAGTTTTGCAAAGATTTCTTAAAGAAATTTCTGTTTAGCTGTCTCTGCTATACATATATTCCCAATATAATATTGGATCAATTCAACTTCTGCTGTATAGGTAAAACTTTATGTGCATTAATTAGCTTACAGACAACAATAAAAGGAAAGCTGAATGAGCACTGAGACTGCTTTACAATCTCATGCCTAGGAGTGGTTATTTTGGGTCAAGGATATTGTGAAGGAGAGAGCAAGCAAGGACAAACAAGAAAGCTTGCTCATTGCTCCTGTGTTGTGCCTGTTCTAAATTTCGCTGTTTTCAGGGAATTTAATCCTAGAACATTCAAAAGCAGTGCTGAATGAATAAAAGCATGTCTGGGTAAAAGGGACAAGATTCTTATTTGATGTGAATCATCATGGCTGCAGTGACATCAATTAAGATACTGGTGACAATATACAATGTTCTAAACCCCATATGCATACACATATGTATTATATATATATATATATATATCTTTGTGCTAAGATATTTGTATTAATGGAGGTAAAGAGGAAGGGGCAATCAGATAAATACTTGCATTTGTAACAGTCATGGAGATAAAAATTACTAAAAAATAACACAAATATATTTTTATAATTAAATATAGCTTTAGAAATGGAAAAAATAAAGACTGCTAAATGTTTCATAATAAAGTTCTAAATTAATAGAAATTTAACACTGAAAGAAAAATAAAAAGAAAAAAAATGAAAGAAAATTATGTATCATGAAATACATACAGATGTATATTTCTTAGTGTACCACCATTATGCCACTGGTCGTTGCCATTTAATGGTTGATACTGAGAATGCCCTAATGACAAAATAACATGATTGCAGTACTGTAGTGTTATGGTGCTCTGAGTGTAACATCATGTATGACTGAAATGCCATAATTTTGAAGTTCTGGGAACGATACCTAGCTAAGTAAGTGGAATTCATTGACAATGCAGTGATTGGCTACTTAACTTACTGCTTTACTGGTCTGTCATACCACTTAGGAGTCTTAGTCTTGAAGACAGATTGTGATACAATTAGATGTTATCCAAGCACTGTTGAGATCACACCTGAAGTGCTGAGCTCCCCAGCACAAGAGAGACATGGACATAGATTCCAGTGAAGGGCCACCAAGATGATGAGGGCACTTTTCAGTCCTTCCTGTGAAGAAAGGCCATGAGCACTGAAACTGTTCAGCCTGAAGAAAAGAAGGCTCAGGGGAGGATCAAGCTATTGTGTATAAATACCTAATTGGAGGATGCATAGAAGTGGGATCCAGGCTCTTTTCAGTGGTGCCTAATCACAGAATGAGAGGCATAGGGCACAAACAGAAACAGATTCCTCCTGAACATGAGGAAACTCTAAGTATGACTGAGCACTGCACATCTAGCCTCTTAAAGGGAACAAACCTGGTGAAAATGAAAACTAAATTTAGACTTAACATGAACAAAAAACATTGCAAGACTGTGGAGAGCCTGTGTTTCTAAGAATGATGTGAAATAGACAGAATTGAAACTTAAACTAGTCTGTGCTTGGATTTGAACTTAAAATTCCTCTTTAATTAAGGTTTATTTTCAGTAGATGATGCCATTGAGACCATTATGTGGCAATAAGACAATATAAAAGCATTGCGTCCTGGGAAGTGCTGGTTGTATGTGTGAATTTTTATTCCCTTCCCTCTCAATACTTCTACTCAGGAAGTACCTTAAATTATAAAATATTAAGAGTAGAATGGAAAGAGCAGTCAGAAGGAGAAAAGCTTATGTGAGAGGCTGACATCACAGCTTTTTCAGATCTCTCTTGAAGAGATTGAATATGGAAAGGAAGAGCAGGTGTTAATCTGAAATAAGGTCACCAACGGATAGAATACCAGACACAGTTTAACTAAAATTGGGTCTGAATCATTTTGGAACAGTATGAAACATTTTTTCTCAAAAGGGCCAGTTCTCAAAAGGAATTTTCTATGAAGAGCTGTTTGGTCAGTCTGCTTTTAGAACATCATATGAAGGGATGAGTATTTGAGAAGTGCTGTCATTAAGCCATTCCAGTTTTCATTAGAAAACCTTTGCTCTTCCTCTCTTCTTAAAGTAGTGAAGGTTTGTTAGCATGGTAAAATGACACTCATGTGTTTTGACTTTAGAGCTCTTTTCTATTCCCTTCTGCCACTCTTCAATCTACTGTGTGTCTACAGATCATTTTAAATGTATCAGAATATATATTGCATCATATAATTGCCAAAATATAATGCATTTATGATTAGTAAAATAAATGCTGGAAACACTAAAATCCAGCAAATAATAACAAAATCTTTAATGAAATTTCAAACTAAGACTTTCTAGTTGTTTACAAAATGTAATCCTGTCTTTATTGTCATACAAAGGCATGATGCTAAACATTTTTTTAACATGAACAGAACTTAATGACCAGAGATTTAACAAAGAAAGATATATTAGACTGTCTTTTAAAAGATAGTATCTTCACAGTGCCTGTCTGAAAAGTATGGCTATTAATCAGTCAGATATTGTGAGCAACGTAAATATTGAATTAAATCAGGGAACCGAGCAAATACACTCTAGTGTGGAAGATAAAAGAGTTTCGACATGTACAAAAATTGATTAGCAGGGTTTGGGGGTTCCAGATAAGTGAAGAGTTCCTTGTGTGTTCCTTTTTCTGAATTGTTATAGTTTGTATCTGATGATGTCCTTTGAAATCCTCTCATTCCTAACAGGTTTTCTCAATAAGTCTTTCAAGGTGCTTATGTCACACTTCTTAGTTTATTCCAGCCCAGTTAATCTCACATAGCTGTTTCTCATTTTTATCTCACTCATTATTTATCTTTTGTGATCACAGCTTTAATTTTTCATATTTGTCTTCTCTTTCAAAAGAATTGACTAATGGTTATTTAACAAATAAAAAGCAAATGGAGCACTTTAAAGCAAGGTAGACAGCTTTGGGTGTTGTTGTTTTTTGGATTTTTTTTGGTTTTTTTTCTCCATTACAGAAGTATCAGATCATCTGTTAAACAACTCTTTAAAAATCTTGGTGATATGGCTGATACTACCTTTAAATTACATTAATTCTATCTACTTTTGGTTTGTTACATGTTTCTAAATGGAAGACATACCACCTTTAAAGAACTTCAAACTGGAATGGTAGAGATGGAAAGGAAAGCATGTCTGTGCCTTTATCTGCAATCCTAACTTAAAAAAAAAATAACAAAAAACCAGCCAAAATACTAACTCCTTTCCTTGACCATCTTGACATTTTTTTTTTTTTCAGTTCGGTTTTGCATTGATTTACGTTTTACCCTCAATTTTTATGTTTTTAAAACATTTGAATTATCTAGTAATAGGTTATACCCGTGAATATTTTCAGTTTTCTTGATGTATATGCAGTTACGGATAAATTATAAAGGAGAACATGCCAAGTATGATGTGTTTTACTTCCTATTAGAAAATATAGCTGTATGGTTCACGCTCAGATTAAATAAATATCTGTATACTGCACTAGGTGATTTTCTTGATAGCATTTTGGAGAAATCTGTAGTTTGTTAAAGTCATTCGAGTCATTCATAAAGTTTGTGATGTTAGCCATACGTAAGATTAATTTGACTTACAAAATCTATGGATAACAGTCCATTTCCAGATATTAAAATACCTAAAATGCTCAGTCATCATCGAATCAGAGATTAGTTTGTGTTGCAAGGGACCTTAAAGATCATCTTATTACAAACCCCCTGCCATGGCAAGGAGATTCTACTAGACCAGGTTGTTCAAAGCCCCATCCAAGAATCATCCTAGAATCATCATAGAATCAGTTAGGGTTGGAAGGGACCACAAAGATGATCTAGTTCCAACCCCCTTGCCATGGGCATGGATACCCTACCCTAGATCAAGCTGGCCTTGAACATTTCCAGGGGCAAGGCAACCATAACCTCTATGCTCAACCTGGCATATTGGTCTCACTACCCTCACAGTAAGGAATTTCTTCCTAACATCTACACTACATCTACTGTCTTTTAGTTCAAAACTTACCCCTCACTTGTATCATTACACTCTCTAATAAAGAGTCCCTCCCTGTCTTTCCTGTAGCCTTTCTTTAAGTATTGGCTACAGTCTGTAGCCTTTACCTCTCCAGGCTGAATCACCTCCTCTCCACCTGTCCTCTCATAGGAAGGGTACTCTAGGCCCCTGATCATCTTCCTGGCCCTCTTCTGATCCTACTCAAGCATGTCCATGTCTGGGGCTGGGAACCCCAGAGCTGAACGCACAACAGCAGAGAAGGGAAGAAACACCTTGTTCAACCTGCTAACCATAGTTTTCTATCTTATGTAAAATTATTTAATTATTGATACATTAACTGGTAATTTTTAATCAAGTCCATTATCTATGTGAGCCAACAAATGCCAAAACAACTGCTAATGACCTATTTTTTAAAATACCAAAATGGGAAAAATGAGATAATGTAGACTTTGACTCTGCCTGCATTTGTCTTTGAGGGGGTTGACTCAGAAGGTGAAACTAGATCTGTCAAAAATTTTTTTTCTCATATGGAATTCACTTAGAGCATAAAAATGACTTAACTTGAACTGAAGACAAAATCCTAATTCATTGCAATAAATTATAAGGCTGCTTTGGCATTAGAGATAATAATTAATTTATCCTGTTTGCCTACAGAAAAAAAAAATCAAATAAAAAATTTCAAATTCCTCTTAATCAATTTGCATTGCAATCATAACTTAATCAGAAGTTCATATTATTTTTTTACATACATATTTTGTACTTTGGCATTTCCCTTAAGTCTGTTTGTTTTTAAGAGTAAATCTTTGTGGCTTGAGATATTTTCCCAACAATTATAGAGTTTTGTTATGAACTTGATGAAAAATGTCAAGCATGATTTAGTTTCTTTAATTCTTTTATCTTTGCCTGTGTATTTCAGCCAGACATGTCCTCAGCCTGAATTCTCTATTAAGTCCATGGACTTTGGTTTCCATCATAAATAAACAAACAAATAAATAAATAAATAAGGCTTGTTTAGTTAGAAAAAACTCATCTGTGTGTCAAAAGCTGTGGTTATTATTTAGAATTAGTAATGTTGAAAATGCAATGTATGGATTTTTCAGGACTTATTTTGGCTCTATTTGAAGGCACTGGGCCAAAATCAGGAACAATATGAAAAGCTGTATTCTATTTATGCTGGTATATCCAATCCTCTAACTTTGAGGCTATACTGGCCCATTACCTATACATTTTACCTTTCAGGAGAGCTAATCTGAGAGCAATGGACATAGAAAGTATTTGCCTGTCAGTCTCTTTCACTTACTTGGGAGTCAGCATAGTACAGTTCTCTATAGCTGTAATTATAGTTCTCAAGGGACAGTCAAGATAGAGAGCTTTCCTTTCAGACAAATCTTGTTGCCTCAGGGGGGAAACAATAAACATGCAGATATTCTTAGACAGCCACTGCCACTCACAATAGCTGTTCCTAGACATATAGGATAATAACGTGGAGGAATTGTATGTTTTGTTGTAAAGATTTTTTTTATTATGCAGTTGCCAGCTGCCTGAAACTGCAAACTAGTCCAGAGATAGTATAAGCTATCAGTGTCCTAAGTATCAGTAACCTACTGAAATGACAAAGAGAGATGCAAAATAAGTTTTCAAATATGAATGCACTGCACAATTATTTAAAAATTAGTCTTATCTGCCTGACATTTCTGTTTAGATAAACATTTTTAGATTAGTGAGATTCGGGTCTGCTGAGGGTTCCCTTCTTCTGGGTCAGAACTTGCCTACACACTGGGAAGCCATCAAAACTACAGAATCACAGAATAGTAGTGGATGGAAGGGACCTCTGAAGACCGTTTAGTCACTAGACCCCCTGCTAGTGAGTGATCATCATGAGTAAATCAACCGAATGTTGATGTTCCTCTGGTGCAGGATTACATTCTCCCTAAGGATCAGCCAAATTTGCACATAATTAACTAGGAGCAAGTGCCTGAACACCTTAGCACAAAGAAACATGGGCTGTGTCCTCATCAAATACAGCTCACTGCAGAAACAACAGCTATTAATGGAATTGCTTTGCTATGTGATGCTCACATGTGGGCAAGGTGGGCCTAGATGCTCAGTCTTGAGTGTCACTCCATCAGCTCTCTGGCTACTGCAGATAAGACCTTGGGACAAGAATGAGTTGCCCTCTCCCTCTGCATGTATGACCTGGCAAGAGGAAACAGATAGAAATGGAAATGGTCTGTCATTCCTTGACATAGGCAACTGATGTTCAGAAATGAGAGAAAAAAAAAAAAAGGTTTCTAAAGTGGAGGCAAAAGTGCATTCATATTATAAATGTCATTTATTTAAATACCAGGATCACTGAAAGGGTATTTTATTCATTTTCTTGCATTTGAAAAATTAAAGGAATATGTCTGAGAGTTTCACCTCAGTGATCACAGTACAGAAAGCAAGGAAACAGAGGTCAGTTGTCAGTTGTCTCTTTTCCTGCTACATTACAGATCAGAAAATAAAGCTTTCTGTGCTTCACCGTTTATTTTGTTTATTGCTTTCATTCCATTTTGGAAGATCAGTTTTTTTTTTAAATTGTGTTTTTTAAAAATACTGTTAAAACCAAGAATCCTTAATTCTGTCAGAGTGTGAGTAAATTAGCAGAATTCATAACAGAATTGTGGTTCTGAAGGTATTTTGAGTATGGTTGCCACGCCATATTTTCAGGCAATGTTCTAGTTATTGGTGTAGTAGACTTTGGTGTAAGGACTTTGTTCATTTAATAAAGATAGGAATCTGAGGGACTGATTACTTGCATCATTAGGTGGAAATTGCTAAATAGATGGCAGTATTTTTTCAGAGTTGTATTTTAATAAGTTTGAACTCTTTTCAATGGATTCAACACCTTTTCCATTCACAAAATTCCCACAGAAGAAATTATTTTGGTAACTTTTATCTCTTTAAAATTACTTGAGTGACTGTTTTCACATTTATCCTAATATCTTACTGTGATTAGCCAAGCCTGTGTGACTAGTGTGAAAGGTCTGTGGTGATCTTTTCTTCAAAACAGTACATCCTTCTCTTCATGTGACTTTATGTATATGTCTTTGTGTTCAGGAACAGAAATAGTTTGAGGGTGAATGCATGCTGGCAAAGGAAAAAGAGATTGTCTGGGGGCCCCACGTGGCCTACATTTATAAAAATGATGACAAAAATGAGGACAGACATGAAAAAAAGGTTCAGGTATTTTTAGGGACATATAATTGCTCCACTCACTACTCCTTTTGTATATGAGACTGATTTCCATGAATGAAAAGGTGGAAGATTTGGTTTTGAATATTAAATATTGCAGTCCTTCACTGTAAACTCTCATCTGTGGGTTGTCTGCTATTGTTCTGCTGAGGCAAAAGAGGAGAGGGAAGGAGAATAACTTAGAGGTTTGCTGTGAAAAAATAATAAGCATAATACAGATCTTCTCCAAATCTGGACATGTGGTGCTGCATTAAACATCCTTGTCTGAAAGATGAGCTTTGGAACAGGTAAGCTTGTTTCACAGCTGAAAGGTGAGGGAGATCAAATTAGGAACTCCTATGAGAAATATAAATATCTGTCTGTCATCAAAATTCATCCGCCTTGTCTAAACCCAGAATAAAAAAATAACTCAGTTTTGCCTATCAGAAGCATACTGGATGGATTTAAGGTTAATTATTCTTAATTTGTGACATATTTTTAACTGCTGATGACAGGTTTTTAGTTAATGAGAGCATAATAACTTTGCTTCCTAAAATCTCTTCTCGTCAAGCAAGTCTTTAGAGGATGTTTGTATGTGTTGTAATAACTAAACTTATTATATTCATTGTTTATGAATTAGCCAGAATAACCAGATGAACATCTTGACCTCTTTAAAAGAAGAAGAATAACAAGCTTGGTTTATTTTTATGTTTAATAATGTATGCCTACATGGTTCTGGAGCCTTATTGATCATGTGTAGTTTTGTTTTACAAGTTAATTTCTTAAAATCACTCAGGTTTTGTTGTTGTCATTGTTTGTTGTGTGTTTTGTTTTTTTTTTAATCGGGGCAAGTGAGTGCTGGCTGACAGAAAAATTGAGAGACAAAGACAGAAGTTTCTCAAAATTACTTTGTAAAAAATTATGAATTCCCATAGAACTAAAATATACAGAACTTGCAGTAGATTCATCCTTTATTTTTAAATACTAGTTTGAAATATCTGGTAAGGAAAAAAATTGATATAGGAACAGAATTTTAAAATTTTGGTAGGTGTTAGTTTTGATTGAGCTTCCTCAAATGTTTCTAACAATTTAAAAGTAATAAAATTAAATTTTCAAATTATATTCTAAGTGTATATCATTTAGACAACACCAGAACTAAAAGTAGTTGGCAGTCTTTAGGCTATATAGGGATATTTGGGGTGTTTTGGTTTTTTTTTTTCCCTCCTCCTGCATTCATTCACACGTCTTCTTCATGGATTACTGAATGTTTTGATGATGTGAAGATCTGTTTTCCCCCACATCCCTCCTCTCTCATATGTGCCCTTTGGCCAGTTTTAGTAAGAATGCATAACTACACTTCCTTCCCTTCCTTAAAAATAAAATAACTGCTGAAGCCTTTCTTCCCTCGAGTTGATAGCTCTGCAACTGCATGCTTTCTCCTCACATTTATCTGATTTTACCTATTACTTTACTCCAAAATGCCTACTTTATATGCATATCTTCTCAAACAGATTTTTATTTTGTCTTCCCAAATCTTAGGCCATATATATATATATATATATATATATATATATGTATATATATATATATATAATTTCTTGGAAACCATCTGACAGGGAGAACTAGTCATTAAGGGCTGCCCCTTCCAAGGTGACCCACTGCAGACAGACTCAGCAACTTAAATTTGTCTTTACCTTCTCCAGGCAAAGATCACAATTCAGTAGCCTGCTGGCAAGAAAAACAGTGACAACTTCAAGCACTCCAGACTTATCAGAGAGCATTTGTTATATATAAAAAAACAAGTTCATATTTATTTTGTTTGCTTTTTGGTTTTATAACATTTTAGGCCCACCTGGGCCATATTTTCAAACTCTTCTCTGCAACTAAGGAGCATGTATATTTTACTTACAGGCCACATGCCCTTCCTCCCTCAAAATGCTCATGGATTCATATGACTAAGACACAAAGACCACAGAAGAGAGTACAAAATATATGATAGCTCCTGAATTTTGAAATGTGCTACTTCCCTTTACTAAGAAAGGAGAAATAAAGAAAAGGGCATATTTGCAGTCCTTTACTCAGTCTTTTTTATTCTCACTTCTCTTCCAACAAAGGTGAGATGAGGGATGATTTATCACAACTAATAATCTGTTGCCACAACAGGAATATTCACTTAGTTCAATCAGTCTCATATACAAAACAGATATTGAAGTTCTCCTTTGGGGGTATTATTTATCCTCACTGTATGAGTCCTTTTTATTTAATTTGTGTGACTTTGGAAGTAAGCCTGAAATGAATGAAGTCAATGTGAGTGAGGATATGCATATTTTAAATCGAAGAGAATTCTAGCAAAAAGGCTGTTTACTGTCCCACTATAGATACAACTGAAGCGCGGGCAGTTGCAGTAATGCTACCTCTGCTGTTGAAGAATGGAAGCAGGGTGTTGGGTGGGCACTGCAGAAAAGCAAAATTTTATATCTCTTTATACAAACTAGCTTGTATAGCAGAGTGGAACTGTCCAGACATTTCAAGGGGTGTAGCCTTCTAGTCTTTTAAGACCCAATACTGTGAATAGTGGGATTCAACAGCTTTTCTCCAGCTAAAGGAGCTTTTAGCTGTAACAAACATTTGCATTTTCATTATTATCTGAATTCGAGCAGTAAGAAGGCCTGATGCAAATAAATTACATATATTACTTGTATGGAACAAGTTCCAAGTTCCAGCAGCAATATCAATGTCAATGCAGCAGCTCACTGAAGAAGAGACTTTGTACAGACAGATTTTTTTCATTTATTCTGTCAGTGCCATAGCTGCCAGATATGGTATAGCACATAATATGATTTTATATTATAGTTCTTTATTATAATGCTGGTTTTCATTGAATTTCATTGAAAACAATAGAATTGTGCCTTTTTATTTTCAATATGAATTTGACCCATTGATTGAATTTGGTCCATTCTATTTCATCAGCCACTTCATGCACCAGCTTCCTGAGGCAGAACTTTTCCACTGAGGTGCCTGTACTTAATGCTGGAAACTTAACTCAGAGAACCCAAACAACCCCTCGCCCANTTATTTTTTCTTGCCTCAGAGTGGAAAGGACAAGTCTCATGGCAAAGACTGTGGCTCTGAATGTGGTGTTTAAAACATTATGTATAGTTAGACTATTATATGCTTTAAATAGACCTGAACTGAAAAATAAACAAAAGGATATTTGTAAGAGAATTTATAAGTAATGCAAAATAAGTGTAATTACCTAAATAAACACACAGAGATAATAATCACCTGTGTTTAAAAAAAAAAAAAAAAAAAAAAGGAAACTTGGCCTTTAAAAAAAC
>VWZI01009248.1:5720-21153 GCA_013396835.1 Psilopogon haemacephalus
AGGTTGTGGAGCACAGAACCACAGAATGGGATCCGAGATCCCATTCTGTGCTTCTGTGCTCCACAACCTCCCTGGGCAACCTGTGCCAGTGTCTCACCCCCATTCCTTGCCTCCAGACACAGGTCCCTACTCTGATAGTGTCTTCTGAAGTTCTCTGCTCTCATCCCACAGCCTTGGCACTCATCCAGAGCTCCAGGAAGGTTGTGGAACACAGAAGTACAGAATAGGATCTTGGATCTAGATGATTTCTTTGGGTCCCTTCCAGCCCCTGACATCCTGGGAGCCTGTGACCAGCCTGGAAGGTCCAACCTTGAGCTTTAGTCACCACTCTCAGTCCAGGTGTGTCCCCAGGGCTTGTTTCTTGGCACCAGATGCCACTACAGCCACAGCTGCCTTCAGAACAAGTGCCCAGCAGAGCAGGGGCACAGGACAAACACTGCTGCTGCCCTTCAGGGAAAGCAAAAAGGGTTGAACCTGGTCAAGGTGAGCCTGCTGGTGCAGGGTGGAGTTGGATTAGATGATCTCCAGAGGTCCCTTCCAACCCCTTTCACCCTCTGGATGAAGCCTAAGGGTGGCTCAGCAGGAATCTCTGCATCCTCCTGGCCCAGGAGGCCTCTGCCACCTTCTCAGCTGCACAGAAATCCAGGCCCTGTGCCCAGTTCTCCCCCTCAGCTCCATCTCCCTTCTCTGACATTCTCACAGCAGATTAATATATTATTATTTTTTTTTGCTTCCTAGAAATTATTCAACTGCAAATCCTGCAGACCCAGGCCATGACCTGAAAGTCCAGGCCAGCAGGCAAGGCACAGTTAGGGCTGCAGGGGATTAGAGGCAGGCAGGGCAGATGCCTCAGTCACAGAAGCTGAGAGGATTAAATAAATTCATCTGAGGCCAGGCAAGTAAAAAGATCCTGCCAGGAGCATCATCTGTTACATAACTAGGCCCACAAAGCACCAGCAGCAGCAACAAAAACACAACCCAAGGAGTTGCAGGACCATTCCATCCAGGTCATTGCCTTCTTGTGTCCAGGTGGCCAAAAAGGTCACCAGCATACTGGCCTGGATCAACAAAGTGTGGTCAGCAGGAGCAGGGCAGGGATTGTCTCCCTCTGTTCAACACTGCTGAGGCCACACCTTGAGTCCTAGGGGTCAGGTTTGGGTCCCTCACTCCAAGAAGGACATTGAAAGGTTGGAGTAGGTCCAAAGAAGGGCAAGGAAGGTGGGGAAGGGTCTGGAGAACAGGGCTGGGGAGGAGCAGCTGAGGGAGCTGGAGCAGGGTGTTCAGGCTGGGGTGTGCAGCCTGGAGAAGAGGAAGCTGAGGGCAGAGCTCATTGCTCACTACAGCTCCCTGAGAGGAGGCTGGAGCCAGGTGGGGGTTGGGCTCTGCTCCCTGGGCTCACAGGCTGAGAAGCTCACAGGATGTGAGGGGATGGAAGGGACCCAAAGAGCTCCTCCAGTCCAACCCTCCCCTGCCAGAGCAGGAGCATCCAAGCTAGCTCAGGGCACACAGCAACACATCCAGACAGAGGCTGCAAAGGCTCCACACAAGGAGACTCCACAACCTCTCTGGGCAGCCTGTGCCACTGCTCTGGGACCCACCCAGGCAAGAAGTTGCCTCTTGTGTGGAGCTGCAACCTCCTGTGCTGCAGCTTCCATCCATTGCTCCTTGGCCTATGGCAGGGAGCANTTAGCTTGGAAGAGACCTCAAAGCTCAGCCAGTTCCAACCCCCCTGTGCCATAGGCAGGGACACCTCCCACTAGCACAGGATGCTCAAGGCCTCATCCAACCTGGTCCTGAACACCTCCAGGGAGGTTGTGGAGCACAGAAGCACAGAAAGTGATCGAAGCCTCATCCCTGGAGGTGTTCAGGACCAGGCTGGACGAGGTCTTGAGTGACCTGTTCTAGTTGGAGGTGTCCCTGCCTATGGCACAGAGGGGTTGGAACTGGCTGAGCTTTGAGCTCCTTTCCAACCTAAACCATTCTGTGATTCTATCCCTCCCTGGAGGTGTTCAAGGCCAGGCTGGACGAGGTCTTGAGCGACCTGTTCTAGTTGGAGGTGTCCCTGCCTATGGCACAGAGAGGTTGGAACTGGCTGAGCTTTGAGGTTTCTTCCCACCTAAACCATTCCCTGATTCTCTGAACTCTCCCCTGTGCCATTCAGATTCCTCAGGCTGGCCTGAGTCCAAGCAGGCAGATACCAATCATTGTTTGGGGCTGAGTAATCCCAACGTGGAGCAGAGAGCTCAGCTTCTCTGCTCTCTCTCTCCCTCTCTCTCTCTCTGTGTGTGTGGAGTTTCCAATTCTGTCCTTAATCCCAGAGCCTTTGCCAATGTTGCTGTTACACACTTCCCACCAAAATAACTGCAGAGGCTGAAGCCAGTTCTAAAAGGAAAAGTTTAAAAAAAAAAAACAAACCAACAAACCCAACGACTCAGAGTCTGGAAGTGGCTAAGAATAACCCAAGTGATTCACTGGGAACTGGAGCTGGCCTGGGCCTGCTTGGAGGGGGAGTGGGGGAGGAGGTGGAGGGGGAAGAAGAAGTTTTCCTCTCACCTTTTTGTATCGTAGTCAATTAAAACGTAGTTTTCCATGGCGAGCTTGAGATCTGGGATTTCTTCACAGACCCACCTAAGGAGGAGGAGGAGGAGGAGAGGAAACAATCATCATGAGATGCTTGAGGGTGAGGCAGCTCCAGGCTGGCACTGCCCCTGGGTCAAGCCCAGCAGGGCTGGAGGGTGGCAACAGAGATGCAGAGAGGGAGGTGGGTTGGAAGGGAGCTTCAAGATCAACTCAGCTCCAAACCCCAACCTGCCACCAGCACAGCCTGCTCAAGGTCTCATCCAGCCTGGCCTGGAACATCTCCCCCATGGAGGTTCTGGAGCACACCCAGGGTGCTCAAGGTCTCATCCAGCCTGGCCCTGAGCATCTCTCCAGGGAGGTTGTGGAGCACAGAAGCACAGAATGTGATCAAAGATCACAGTTCACACCAGCCCAGGTGGGTCAAGGTCTCATCCAGCCTGGCTTGGTACATCTCTCCTATGGAGGTTGTGGATCACACCCAGGGTGCTCAAGGTCTCATCCAGGCTGGCCTTGAACATCTATCCAGGGAGGTTGTGGAGCACAGGATCCCATTCAAAGATCCCATTCTGTGCTCCTGTGCTCCACAACCTCCCTGGGCAATCTGTGCCAGTGTCTCCCCCACCCTCACTCTATGGAATGTCTTCCCCTTCTCCAGTCTCAATCTCCTCCAGCTTCAATCCATTCCCTCTCCTCTTCTCACTCCCAGACCTCCTCAAAAGTCCCTCCCCAGCTCTCCTGCAGCCCCTCCTAGGTGCTGGAACACTGTCAGGGGAAGGCAGACAGCAGCTCACTGGCAAGCTGCAGCAGTTTGCAGCGATGCTGAATAGAGAGGCAGGTGCCTGTGGACATTGGCAGGAGCACAAAGCTCTGGCAGTGGCACAGCTTCAAGGCAAGGTGAAGAATGCACTCAGCAGGCCTGACAACAACTCAGAGCACAGGTCTGGTGCTAATCTTGCAGAAAATGCCATGCACCAGGGCAAGATTTCATCATAGAATCAGTCAGGGTTGGAAGGGACCACAAGGAGCAGCCAGTTCCAACCCCCCTGCCATGCCCAGGGACACCCTACCCTAGAGCAGGCTGCCCACAGCCTCTGCCAGCCTGGCCCCAAACACCTCCAGGGAGGTTGTGGAGCACAGAAGCACCCAACGTGATCAAAGATCACATTGGGTGCTTCTGTGCTCCACAAACTCCCTGGGCAACCTGTGCCAGTGTCTCACCACCCTCAACCTGTGCCTCTGTCTCACCACTCTCCCTTGCAAATAATTTCCTCCTAACAGTACATGGAATCCTAGAATGAGTCAGGGTTGGAAGGGACCACAAGGAGCAGCCAGTCCCAACCCCACTGTGCCACAGGCAGAGACACCTCCACCAGCACAGCTTGCTCAAGGCTTCATCCAGCCTGGCCTTGAGCATCCCCAGGCAGGAGGCATCCACAGTTTCCCTGGGCAGCCTGTGCCAGTGTCTGCCCAGCCTCACTGGCAAGAATTTCCTCCTCATCTCCACTCTCCTCATCAAAATCATCCAGGTCCATGGGCAGGGACAGCTCCTCCTGCCCCCAGAGAGTCAGAGAATTTGTTTGGGTTGGAAAAGACCTTTGAGATCCTTGAGTCCAACCATCAAGCAGCTTGCAGCAGGCCCCACCCCAACCTGGCTTTCAAAGGCTTCCAGGCTTGGAACCTCCACAACTCCTCTGGGCAACCTCTTCCAGTGCCTCAACACCCTCCTGGGGCAGAATTTCTTCCTGCTGGCAAGGAAGAGCTTGGTTCAGACTCAAGGGAATTAAATCATAGAATCCTAGAATCAGTCAGGGGTTGGAAGGGACCACAAGGAACAGCCAGACCCAACCCCCCTGCCATGCCCAGGGACACCCTACCCTAGAGCAGGCTGCCCACAGCCTCTGCCAGCCTGGCCCCAAACACCTCCAGGGATCTGGCCCCAAACACCTCCCTGCAGGGGCAACCCTTTCCAGGCTCTCACCACCCTCATGCTGAACAACTTCTTCTTAACATCCAGTCTCAATCTCTCCATTTTCAGCTTTGTTCCATCCCCCCTCACTCCTATCCCTTTCTGACAGCCTCAAAAGTTTTCTTGTAGCCCTCCCCTTAAGATACTGCAAGGTCACAATAAGGTCAACCTGGGAGCCTTCTCCTCTGCAGACTGGAAAAGATCTCTGATCTCTGAGGTCTTTTCCAACCTCAACGACTCTGTGTGAGTGTAACCCAGGCCCAGGCTGCAGCCTGCCCCTGCCTGCAGGCACTTACCGAATGGTCTCGATGATTTCATGAGCAGCATCGTGGTGCTTGTCCTGCAAGAGAGAGCAAAGAGAACCTTTCACAGAGCCATCAGCACTGCTGATGCCAACCAGCCCACAAAACCCACCCAGAAGTACCCTTCAGGAGAAAAATCCAAACCCAGGGCACTTAGGAAATAGATGTCCCAAGTGTCTGTGCACCAGCAGAAAACTGACACCTGGAAACAGGCTGAAACTGTGCCAGGGGAGGGTTAGGCTGGAGAGCAGCAACAACTTTTTCGCTGCAAGAGTGGAGAGGGATCAGAACAGGCTGCCCAGGGAGGTGGAGCCCTGGAAAAGGCTGCCCAGATAAAGATTGTGGAGTCTCCTTCTCTGGGTGGCTGGAAGAGACCTCCAAAGCTCATCCAGTCCAACTCCCCTGCCAAAGCAGGATGACACAGAACAGGGCACACAGGAACACATCCAGGAGGGCTTGGAGTTATCTCTAGAGAGGGAGACTCCACAACCCCCCTGAGAAGCTTGGTCCAGCTCTGGCACCCTCACAGGTTCTGTGCTTCTGTGCTCCACCACTTCATTGGGCAACCTGTGCCTGTGTCTCACCACCCTCACTGTGAAGATCTTCTTCCTAACATCCAGTCTCAAGCTCCTGCCACAGGCAGGGACACCTCCCACTAGCACAGGTCACTCAAGGACTCATCCAACCTGGTCCTGAACACCTCCCTGGGCAACCTGTGCCAGTGTCTCACCACCCTCACTGTAAAGATCTTCCTCCTAACATCCAGTTTCAATCTCCCCCTTGCCAGTTTAAACCCATTGGAAGAGACCTCAAAGCTCCTCCAGCTTCAAGCCCCTGCCAAGGGCAGAGACACCTCCCACCAGCCCAGGGTGCTCAAGGCCTCATCCAACCTGGTCCTGAATACCTCCAGGCATGGGGACTCCACCACCTCCCTGGACAGCCTCTTGCAGTGCCTGAGCACTCTTGCAGCAAACAAACTGTTCCTCACCTCCAACCCTCCCCTGGCCCAGCCTAAGCTCATCTCACAGAAGCACAGAATGAAGCAGGTTGGAAATAACCTCTGAGCTCATCCAGTCCAACCTGTCCCTAACCCTTCTCATTAACTAACCCATGGCTCCAAGAGCCTCATCTTAAACACCTCCAGGGGGGGGGACTCCACCCCCCATTTCACAGGCTCACAGCATTAAGCAGGTTGGAAAAGACCTGAAATCATCCAGTCCAACCTATCCCTAACCCTTCTCATTAACCAACCCATGGCACTGAGTGCCTCATCCAGCCTCATCCTAAGCACCTCCAGGGATGGGGACTCCACCACCTCCCCTGCAGCCCATCCCAATGCCAGTCTCTCTCTCTGCCAACAACTTCCTCCTAACCTCCAGCCTGAGCCTGCCCTGGCACAGCTTCAGCCTCTGTCCCCTCCTTCTGTCCCTGGCTGCCTGGCAGCAGAGCCCAACCCCAGCTGGCCACAACCTCCCTTCAGGGAGCTGCAGAGAGCAATGAGCTCTGCCCTGAGCCTCCTCTTCTGCAGGCTGCACACCCCCAGCTCCCTCAGCCTCTCCTCTTGGGGCTGTGCTCCAGGCCCCTCCCCAGCCTTGCTGCCCTTCTCTGGGCACCTTCCAGCACCTCAACATCTGAACTAGATTTTCTGGTCCTGCTCTGGCAGGAGGATTGGACTCAATGATATCTTTGGGTCCCTTCCAAGCCCTGACATCCTGTATCCCTACACCATGCTGTGATTCCACCACCTGTAGCACTTCAGCTGAGCTGCATCTGGGTCTGTTCTCAGAGTGCTGTCAGTAGCAGAGCCCTGCTGAGCCTCCTGCAGCAGCCAGGCCATCAGTCACCGAACACCCTCCCCAGAAGCCTCCTGGCTGAGGCTCAAGAAGCAGCCTCTTGTTCTGCCTGCAGTCACGAGAGCCTGCCCATGGTGTGTGCTGTGTGTCACGAAGAGCAGCTCCATTCAGCCCCCAGCTCTGCTCCAAGCTCTGCCTCCCTCCCTCCCTCCCTCCCCTTCTCCCCAGCAGGCTACGTGCTGCTGCCTGTACTCCTGCAGCATCCTTAGATTTATGGTGTCTGAGAGGCCCTTGGAACCTTCTCAGCCACACAAAACTCAAGCTGCTCCAGCAGCCAGGACCTTATCTCCTCACTGTGGGCTGTGAACTAAGTGTTGGAGGCAAAAAAAACCCCAAGAAACACCCAAACTGCACAATCAGCAGATGTTAAACTGCTGAGAATGGCCAAAAATTTCATCCAACCTCCCCCAAAGAAATCCAGCCCTGAACACACTTTCAGAGTTGGTTCTCCTCCATCTGAACTTCATAGACTCAAGAGTTCTGAACACACATTCAGAGTTGGTTCACCTCTACCTGAGTTTTATAGACTCAAAGAGTTCTGAACACACATTCAGAGTTGGTTCACCTCTACCTGAGTTTTATAGACTCAAAGAGTTCTGAACACACATTCAGAGTTGGTTCACCTCTACCTGAGTTTTATAGACTCAAAGAGTTCTGAACACACATTCAGAGTTGGTTCACCTCTACCTGAGTTTTATAGACTCAAAGAGTTCTGAACACACATTCAGAGTTGGTTCACCTCTACCTGAGTTTTATAGACTCAAAGAGTTCTGAACACACATTCAGAGTTGGTTCACCTCTACCTGAGTTTTATAGACTCAAAGAGTTCTGAACACACATTCAGAGTTGGTTCACCTCTACCTGAGTTTTATAGACTCAAAGAGTTCTGAACACACATTCAGAGTTGGTTCACCTCTACCTGAGTTTTATAGACTCAAAGAGTTCTGAACACACATTCAGAGTTGGTTCACCTCTACCTGAGTTTTATAGACTCAAAGAGTTCTGAACACACATTCAGAGTTGGTTCACCTCTACCTGAGTTTTATAGACTCAAAGAGTTCTGAACACACATTCAGAGTTGGTTCACCTCTACCTGAGTTTTATAGACTCAAAGAGTTCTGAACACACATTCAGAGTTGGTTCACCTCTACCTGAGTTTTATAGACTCAAAGAGTTCTGAACACACATTCAGAGTTGGTTCACCTCTACCTGAGTTTTATAGACTCAAAGAGTTCTGAACACACATTCAGAGTTGGTTCACCTCTACCTGAGTTTTATAGACTCAAAGAGTTCTGAACACACATTCAGAGTTGGTTCACCTCTACCTGAGTTTTATAGACTCAAAGAGTTCTGAACACACATTCAGAGTTGGTTCACCTCTACCTGAGTTTTATAGACTCAAAGAGTTCTGAACACACATTCAGAGTTGGTTCACCTCTACCTGAGTTTTATAGACTCAAAGAGTTCTGAACACACATTCAGAGTTGGTTCACCTCTACCTGAGTTTTATAGACTCAAAGAGTTCTGAACACACATTCAGAGTTGGTTCACCTCTACCTGANCACATTCAGAGTTGGTTCTTCTCCAGCTGAACTTTATAGAATGGAGAGTTCTGAACACATTCAGAGTTGGTTCTTCTCTACCTGATCTTTATAGACTCAAAAGTTCTGAACACACATTCAGAGTTGGTTCTTCTCTAGCTGAGTTTTATAGACTCAAAGAGTCCTGAACACACATTCAGAGTTGGTTCTTCTCTACCTGATCTTTATAGACTCAAGAGTTCTGAACACGCATTCAGAGTTGGTTCTTCTCTACCTGAGTTATAGACTCAAAGAGTTCTGAACATGCATTCAGAGTTGGTTCTTCTCTACCTGAGTTTTATAGACTCAAGAGTTCTGAACACACATTCAGAGTTGGTTCTTCTCTAGCTGAACTTTGAAGAATGGAGAGTTCTGAACACACATTCAGAGTTGGTTCTTCTCTACCTGAGTTACAGACTCAAAGAGTTCTGAACACACATTCAGAGTTGGTTCTCCTCCAGCTGAACTTTTATAGAATCCAGAGTTCTGCTTTCCACCTAAATGTTCAATTTCAGCCTGAAACATGAGCACCCGGAGGGGAAAAAAATAATAATAATAAAAGTAAGCCTGCTGCCAAAACTTTCCCTTGGAAAAGTAAATGGAAAAGCAGCAGAGCTCTGCAAAGGGCCTGTGAGAGAAGGCAGTCAAGAGAACAGCTCCAGGCAGCACAGCTCCACTCCTCTCCAGGCTCAGCACCTCCAGAGCTCTCACAGAGGTGCTCCAGGCCCCTCCACAGCTTCACAGCCTCTGCTGAGCTCTGCAGCAAGCCCTGAGCTGGGCACAACACTCCAGGTGTGGCCTGATGGGGATAAGTAGAGGAGGAGAAGCTCCTCCAAGCTGCTGGTCACAGGCTCACAGGATGTCAGGGGATGGAAGGGGCCCAAAGAGCTCCTCCAGTCCAACCCCCCCTGCCAGAGCAGGACCATCCAAGCTAGCTCAGGGCACACAGCAACACACCCAGACAGAGTCTGCAAAGGCTCCACACAAGGAGACTCCACAACCTCTCTGGGCAGCCTGTGCCACTGCTCTGGGACCCACCCAGGCAAGAAGTTGCCTCTTGTGTGGAGCTGCAACCTCCTGTGCTGCAGCTTCCATCCATTGCTCCTTGGCCTATGGCAGGGAGCAGTGAGCAGAGCCTGTCCCTGTCCCCCCCCTCCTCACCCCCAGCCCTCAGACACTTACAAACATTGATCCAATCCCCTCTCAGGCTTCTCTTCTGCAGCCTAAGCAGCCCCAGGTCCCTCAGCCTATCCTCCCCAGGCAGTGCTGCAGTCCCCTCAGCATCCTCACAGCCCTCCCCTGGACCCTCTCCAGCAGTTCCTGTCCCTCTGCAACTGGGGAGCCCCAAACTGAAGGCAGTGCTCAAGATGAGGTCTGAGCAGGGCAGAGCAGAGGCAAAGGAGAACCTCCCTGGCTCTGCTGGACACACTCTGCCTAATGCCCCCCAGGATGCCTCTTGGCCCCCAGGGCACATTGCTGTGCCATGGATCTTCTCCCCCAGCACTCTCAGCTCCCTCTCCTTGGGGCTGCTCTCCAGCAGTCCCCTCCCAGCCTGTCCTGCTGCACTTTCTTCTTCCACCCCAGGTGCATCTGTGCTCCACAACCTTCCTGGGCAACCTGTGCCTGTGTCTCCCCACCCTCAATTTCTTCCTGACATCCACTTCCAGTCACCCCTCTGCCACTTCAAACCCATTCCTCCTCCTCCTCCTCCTCCCCAGCCCTCCTGTTGCTGACTTCAGATCCTGGAAGCTTTTTTTTTTCCTTCCCCCAGGAAAGTTCCCAACACTTTGTTTAGTTCCACTCAGCACTTCCTGACACTTTGTTGTTTTTTTTTCCCCTTCCATCTCCCACTGGAAAGTTCCTTTCATTGGAGCTGTTTAGGAACCTCTCGTTCAGTGCTGAGCTGAAGGAAAGCTGCGAGCAGGAGCTGTGCTGCTACTCACAGCTGTGCTGTTACTCAAGGCAGTGCTGCTACCCAGAGCTGTGCTGCTACCCAGAGCTGTGCTGCTACTCAGAGCTGTGCTGCTACTCAGAGCTGTGCTGCTACTCAGACCTGTGCTGTTACTCAAGGCAGTGNAGAGCTGTGCTGCTACCCAGAGCTGTGCTGCTACTCAGAGCTGTGCTGTTACTCAAGGCAGTGCTGCTACCCAGAGCTGTGCTGCTATTCAAAGCTGTGCTGCTACCCAGAGCTGTGCTGTTACTCATACCTGTGCTGCTATTCAGAGCTGTGCTGCTACCCAGAGCTGTGCTGCTACTCACAGCTGTGCTGTTACTCAAGGCAGTGCTGCTACCCAGAGCTGTGCTGCTACCCAGAGTTGTGCTGCTACCCAGAGCTGTGCTGCTACTCAAGAGCTGTGCTGCTACTCAAGAGCTGTGCTGTTACTCAAGAGTTGTGCTGCTACTCAGAGCTGTGCTGTTACTCACACCTGTGCTGCTATTCAGAGCTGTGCTGCTACTCAAGAGTTGTGCTGTTACTCAGAGCTGTGCTGCTACTCAAGAGTTGTGCTGCTACCCAGAGCTGTGCTGCTACTCAAGAGCTGTGCTGTTACTCACACCTGTGCTGTTATTCAGCTGTGCTGTTACTCAGAGCTGTGCCACTACTCAGACCTGTGCTGTTACTCAAGAGCTGTGCTGTTACTCACAGCTGTGCTGCTACTAAGAGCTGTGCTGCTACTCAAGGCTTTGTTGCTACTCAGGGCTGTGCTGTTACTTAAGAGCTGTGCTGTTCCATTACTCAGAGCTGTGCTATAACGTTACTCAGAGCTGTGCTGTTACTCAGATCTGTGCTGTTACTCAGAGCTGTGCTATTACATTACTCAGAGCTGTGCTGTTACCCAGAGCTGTGCTATTACGTTACTCAGAGCTGTGCTGCTACTCAGGGCTGTGCTCCTATCTCTGAAGCCATCACTTCCTGCTGTAAAACATCCTCCTCCTCCTCCTCCTCCTTCTCCTCCTCCCTCTCTTCCTCTGCTCTAAAAATAGAGGCTGCTCCCTTTACGAGCTGCAGCAGCAGGTGGGCAGCAGCGTCAGGGGACTCAGTTTGAGTTCTTCTCCCTCTTCACAGTCACTTTTTTGTTTTGGTCTCCTCTTTAATAATTCCTCTCTCCAATAAATGAGGATCTTCAGGAGTCCTAACATCAGCTTCTGCCGCTCTGGAGCCTTCTGTCAGGAAGCAGAAAACGAATCTGTGGCCTTTGAAGTGTTTACGATTGCCTGAGGTGAGGATCAAAGTTTCCAGAGGAGGTTTGTGGAATGGTTTAAGTAGGGAGAGACCTTAAAAGCTCATCCAGTTCCAACCCCTCTCTGCCACGGGCAGGGACAACTGCACCAGCCCAGGATGCTCAAAGCCTCATCCAGCCTGGCCCTGAACAGCCCAGAGCAGGATCACTCAGGGCTTGCTCACAGAGGAGGACACATCCAGGTAGGTCCTGAAAGTCTCCAGAGATTCATATGGGGAGACCTTAAAAACTCATCCAGTTCCAACCCCTCTCTGCCATGGGCAGGGATATCTGCACCAGCCCAGGCTGCTCAAAGCCTCATCCAGCCTGGCCCTGAACACCTCCATGGAGGGGACATCCACAGCCTCCCTGGGCAGCCTGTGCCAGTGTCTCCCCACCCTCACTGGCAAGAATTTCCTCCTCCTCTCCGCTCTCACTCTCCCCTCTCCCAGCTCACAGCCATGGGTCCTCATCCTGGCACTGCCAGCCCTTGGCACAAGTCCCTCCCCAGCTCTCCTGGAGCTCCTTCAGGTACTGCAAGGCAGCTCTGAGGTCTCCCTGGAGTCTCCTCCAGACTGAACAGCCCCAACTCTCCCAGCCTGTCATCTCCACACTCAGTCTCCCCTCTTCAAGCTTCAATCCATTCCTTCTCATCCTGGCACTGCCAGCCCTTGGCACAAGTCCCTCCCCAGCTCTCCTGGAGCCCCTTCACGTATTGCAAAGCAGCTCTAAGGTCTCCCTGGAGCCTTCTCTTCTCCAGCCTCAACTCTCCCAGCCTGTCCCCACAGCCCTTTGAGCATCTTCCATCCTTTCCAGCATCTTCCTGTACCCTCTCCAGCAGCTCCAGCTCCCTCTTACGCTGGGCACACCACAACTGGAGGCAGTGCTGCAGGTGGGGCCTGAGCAGAGCACAGCAGGAGGGCAGAATCCCCTCCCTCACCCTGCTCTGGATGCAGCCAGGCCAGCAGACTCCACAGACTCTCTGGGCAGCCTGTGCCAGCCTCTCCCCAGCCTCACTGGCAAGAATTTCCTCCTCCTCTCCACTCTCATTCTCCCCTCTCCCAGCTCAAGCCATTGGCCCTCATCCTGGCACTGCCAGCCCTTGGCACAAGTCCCTCCCGAGCTCTCCTGGAGCCCCTTCAGGTACTGCAAGGCAGCTCTAAGGTCTCCCCGGAGCCTCCTCTTCTCCAGCCCCAGCTCTCCCAGCCTGTCCCCACAGCCCTTTGAGCATCTTCATGGCTTCCTCTGTACCCTCTCCAGCAGCTCCAGCTCCCTCTTACGCTGGGCACACCACAACTGGAGGCAGTGCTGCAGGTGGGGCCTGAGCAGAGCACAGCAGGAGGGCAGAATCCCCTCCCTCACCCTGCTCTGGATGCAGCCAGGCCAGCAGACTCCACAGCCTCTCTGGGCAGGCTACTCCAGGGCTCCAGCACCCTCACACCAAGGAAGTTCCTCTTCCTCCACCAAAAACCCAACACCTCATCCCTGCTCCTCGTGTGGATCATCACAGTACAGAGCTTGAAGCAGGCAGCCAGAGGTTAGCTCAGAGCAGCAAGGCAGTGAGGAAGAGGGGGGGAAAGGAAGAGCTCAGCAGCAGAGCTATGGATGTCTGGGGAGCAGGATGATTAAACCTCCCATAAATCCTGCACACCAAGAGCTGAACTCCCAGGAGAAGCACAACTCAGAGCTGTCTCTGAGTCCTGAAAGGAAAATCATCTCCATAGATATGGTAGCAGCCATGGAGGACAAGAGCTGAGGCTGCTGTGGTGGCAGGGACTGTGCCCCTGGCAGGCTGAAAGCTTCCAGCACTGTCTGATTGGAGCTGCTGGGTGAGGCTGAGGCAGATAAATTGGAGGTGCCTGAGCTGGAGCTTTGGCCAGGACAAGAGCATTCATCAGGAGAGAGGATTCTGCCTCTTCACTCTGCTCTGCTGAGGCCTCACCTCCAAGCCTGCATCCAGTTGTGGTGTCCCCAGTAGAAGGAGGACACAGAGCTGCTGGAGTGAGGCCAGAGGAGGCCACAAAGGTGCTCCAAGGGCTGGTACAGCTCTGCTGTGGGCACAGGCTGAGGGAGCTGGGAGTGAGCTCCCTGCAGAGGAGAAGGCTCCAGGGGCACCTCAGAGCTGTTGGAATGAGGAGGTCACAAAGAGGACCCCAGGGCTGGAGCAGCTCTGCTGTGGGCACAGGCTGAGGGAGCTGGGGGGGTGCAGCCTGCAGAGGAGAAGGCTCCAGGGGCACCTCAGAGCTGCTGCCAGAGCCTGAAGGGATCCTGCAGGAAGGCTGCAGAGAGACTTTTGCTGAGGGTGTCTGAGCCAGGCCAAGGGGGAATGGTTTGGAGTTGAGGCAGAGCAGGGTGAGAGTGGAGCTGAGGGAGAAGTTGTTGAGTGTGAGGGTGGTGAGAGCCTGGCACAGGCTGCCCAGGGAGGTTGTGGCTGTGTCCTGCCTGGGGGTGATCAAGGCCAGGTTGGATGAGGCCTGGAGCAGCTGAGTCTAGCTGAGAGGTGCCCTGGGCACAGCAGGGATTGGAGGAGCTGAGCTCTGAGCTGCCTCCCAACATCCTATGATCCTGATGCAAAATGAAAGGCAAGTGGCAAGCAGCAATCCTGAGCAGCTCTCCTCTTGCCTGCTGAGTTACCTTTCACATCATTTGGGTTCACATGAACAAAACTTCAGGCTGCTGTGGTCTCAAGGCAGAACAGAAGGGAACAACTTTAGCTTCCCATCCAGAAATACCAGGGGGAGGGAGGGATAAAAGCATCAATTAATTGACCTGATGCTTTCTGCTGTACCAAGGGCGGGCAGAGCCTGGAACAAAAGCCACTCTGAGAGCTGAACAAGCACCAATTGTCACTGGTGGGGCAGCTCCACTTGCAAGGCTGAAGGCCAGAAGAAGGCTGCTGGCTCTGTCACCACCACCACCACCACCATGAGCTGCACAACCCAGGGTAGCCTTCCTGGCCCTCTGAGGCCACCTCACTTCCCAGCAGCACATTGCTGGGCTGCCCTTGGCACTGGGGAGAGCAGAGAAATGATGTCACTGGGCCAGCTCTGTCATTTGCTTCTGTTTACTTGCTGGGCCAAGCACCCTGGAAATGACTCAGGCAGCTATGCCCCAGTTTTACACCACTCACTCTCCCCCCACACAGAAACACATTCCCTGGGTTGGTTCTTTCAGCCCTGGGGAAGGGCAGAAGGGTGTTGAGAAATCGGAAGTGTGCTCAGAGTTTTCTTTCTCTTCACCAGAGAGGCTTCTCTAAAGCCATGAGTCACCTCCACAAGCATCTCCAGACAGGCAGCAGGAGCAGCAAGCAGGAGAGCAGAGCCAAGCCCCTGCAGCCTCTGCCACCACCACCCCTGCCTTTCTGGAGGATTACTCAGGGGTGCTGAGAAAGAGCTTTGCGGGGTGGTGGTTTGGGGGATTTTTTCGTGACCTGGTAAAAGTCAGCTCAGAAGTTTCCTCTGCTCCTCCACCACCACCACCCCCTCCTTTTGTAGGGCTAGAGCAGGGCTGCCCTGGGAAGGCAGCGTGAGTCAGATCACAGCTCAGGGTGGAGGGGGCTGGGAAAACCCTGGGACGTTTTGCTTTTTTCTCCCAGCCAGGCTATTTTCAGCCATCCAGTTCCCAGAGCTGCCCCAGCTGCACCGACAGAGCCTCTGCCACCAGCTCCATCAGTCCTTCTCCTCCTGTCCCACCTTCACCAGCCTCCCCAGGTCCTCCTCCTCCTGTCCCACCTTCACCAGGTCCTCCTCTTTCTGTCCCAGCATCCCCAGGTCCTCCTCCTCCTGTCCCACCTTCACCAGGTCCTACTCCTTCTGTCCCAGCCTCCCCAGGTACTCCTCCTTCTGTCCCACCTTCCCCAGCCTCCCCAGGTCCTCCTCTTTCTGTCCCAGCATCCCCAGGTCCTCCTCCTCCTGTCCCACCTTCACCAGGTCCT
>VWZI01009252.1:6289-26731 GCA_013396835.1 Psilopogon haemacephalus
CAATTACATTAAAAATAGGTATCATGTCACTATATTTCTATGCAGTATTCTTTTTTTTTTTTTAAACAATCTATTACTTATGAAATTAAATCGAACATTGCACATGAATATGGCTTGGAAGTCCAGGAAATCCAAAAAGCATATATTCCCTTACCACAACCAGAGGGTGTGTTTTGATTATTAATAATAGGTGAATAATTATTAGTAATATTTTAATTAATATTATTTTTAGTATTAATATTTTCAAATTCGGGGAAATTCCCTGAGATTCCTTGGATGTTTGGTCGATAGGAAGCAATTACACAAAAGTTATTCATAAACACAGAATTAAAGAGTTTAAACCGTTCAAACAGCAAGAACTTGGAAAATAGGAACCTGGTAACGGGAAATTCTAACTATGCCTATGGAGTCTTAGCATATGCTCACTGATGTGATGGATACAAAGTTTCCCGATAGAGGAGGGAAGAATTGCATTGCCTCTGGCTACTGGTGCAAGCTGCACAACACGTGGTCACCGTGAAAGAGCTGTGAATACACCTCCAGTCCCGGTGGAAGGCAGCAGGAAAAAGAAACAATGGCTCTAAATCACCCCCTTAAATACACTATTTTGAAAGTGAAATTGTCCAATAGGCATTGTTTAGGCCAATGAATTCAAAGTCCTACTCCTAGGTGTCCACCTGGCACTTGAGGGAAAGCACAAGACACCTGACTTGGTTATGTGCTAAGTATTTAGCCCTTGGGACTTTGTTGGGGCCAAACCCTCCTTTGTTCTACTCACACCCATCAACTCCCAGACCTGTGACAGGAGGAGGAGAGCAGGAGTTTGAACTAATTTGGCAGAATTTTATGCCCTATCAAGACAGGGTGTGATTCAGCATAACAAACAAGAGACTATTGTTTCCTTCCATTATGCCTTTCCTCCTGACTTCCTTACTGTCAGATAAGACACTGCAACCTGGCCTATCCTTTTTCTGGATATGAATCTTGAAAGCAGTTTGGGAAGTGAGTTCACAATAGTGCAAAGCCTGCCTTACTGCATTTTAGATACCTCCTCTACTCCTCTGGGTGCTGGGGGAGCATGTGTTCTGAAAAAATATGACAATGCAAAATTGATCCCACTTCTGTAGCTTTACTCACTTTTCACAATTTAATATTCTGAAATGACAGATCTCCTGTCACCTGGAACACATGCTCTTTTTAAGCAAAATGCTGGTGCAAAGTGTCCTGCTGGGAGTGATAATAAGACTTGTAGTTTTATATCATTGATTTCTTAACTTTGAGATGTGATTTTGCTTTGCAGTCTAAATAATTCTTTTCTAGATGAAATTGAAAGAGGATGTGCAAAAGTTGTACTCAATGATCCTTATTAAGCTAGTAGATTAACTTGGCACAGAATAAGAGTATAAAATAATTGCAGAAATAAAAATTTACAGAAAGGAACATTTGATGTCACACTGCCTCAATTTCTCCATGTCTAGCAAAGCTATCTTTAGCTTTCAAGTGCTTTAATTTGAAATTCTTTCTGCATATTTTACCATTTTAGTTAAGCAGTTTTTCATAACTGCTAACCTTGCAGCAGTTTCTAATCATTCAGAGATTACAAAAAAACAGACATTTTAAAAATTAGATTTCATGGATAACAATGGAGATACTGTTACATAGATCACTCCTATACAGATGTAGGGACTCAGATACACTGAAAAATCTCCATCACAGCTCTATGAGGTTTTATCCTCCTAAACTTCTTCATATGCAGATACAGCTTATGAAACCCTTCCATTGAATATGTGCTGGCTGAGACAAGTATAAAATCAAGTTGGAAAATATGTAATCTATTACAAGTAAGGTTTATTCCTTACATAATTTATGGCAGATGTTTTGTGTGTAAAGGAAAATCAACATGGTGCCTTTCTGTTAAATCTGTTAAAGGACAATAGTAAAAAGCATTTCTGCCAATGTTGTTTCACAGCTTGTATTTGCTGAAAAGTGATGTTTTATTAGCACATATTGCCTTGGTCTGTGACAATATCAAAGTGTTAATCATCAGTCCATTGCCAGTTTTACTTAAATTCTTTATTTGTCAGTTACTGTGATCTCAAAGTCTGTCTTTTTGTTTGTGGAGAACTGAACAAATATACTTTTTTTCTTTACTCCATAAGTGGCTTGCAGTGTGATGCATCATTTATCAGTTTGCTGTGTGGCTGTTCATGTATTTTGATTCAGTTATCCAAGTGACAGGATACTTAGAAGAGTAACTTCACTACTGCTCCTATTAATCATTATGAGATGTAAATAGTAGCTGGTAGCATTTCTTAAACTAGATCACTCTCGTTCAGTTAGCAGTTTTTTAAACTTTTATCAAATGCTGTGGTAACAGCAGTGTTCTGAAAAAAATTTGTCTCTTCTAAATTTTCTTTCTGCTTCAAATAGGAGTGTGTTTGGGAGACACAGTGGCTACAATAACACATATTCTCATTGCTGGGAACTGCAAAACCTTTATATAGAGTCAGAGACATGATTGGAAATGTAGGAAAGAGGCATCTTCTTTTATTTACAGTAACAGACTAAAGGCAGCAAGCCAACTTGCTTATTTCTGTTGATACTCATTATTGCATACTGTAGTGCTGTAGGTGATTGCCAAATCTCTTGACATTTTGTGTAACACAGGTTCTGGATACAGCAATGAGTGATTAATATTATGGGAGGACATTTTTTTGAAGACTTGTATTATATATCTGTGTGGTCTGCCCAAATATTTATCTTTCCCACTATTAACTGCAATTTTCAGCCCACTGCCTGCCCCACCCCGATGCCAACTAACCCTTTCTTTAAAGGCCTTTTGTTCACCCTTCCTGATGATGCTAAAACAAAAAGAAAGGAGACATGCCAATAGTATGTGGCCATTGANAAGGCTCATTGTCCTGTATTGTTGATGATACAGCCATTGCCCTTTCCCCTACTACACCAAGTGCTGATAAGGTGCTAGACTGCAGAATTAATGTTTCTTTCTCGTCATGCTTTCCACTTCTTCCAGGCACACACTTTCTCCTTAAGAAGCAAGGAGAGGGGAAAAAAAAAAAAAAAAGCCAGAATTTAATTAATTTTTAAGTGAATTTTTGTACCCATTGTTAAATGATTCATATCAATGCTAATGGCTATTTTTAAATGCTTTGCTCTTGCTCTTCATCACTGCAGAGTGGTCCACCCAATCATTTTCAGTGACTTACTCAGTAAGAGCTTTTCCTGTAGCCTACAAATGTCCATTGTGCTACTGTTTCTACATCTTATCTATGCTGTTTTGCTTTTCTCATTGTTTTTAATCAATGTGTCCTTAGGTAAAGCACAGTATTACGTCTTCCATGACAACTGAAATGAAGATTTAAAAGCTAATATTCTGTTAGAGTACATGAATGTACAGGTGTTAAGCCCCTTCAGTAATGGATATATGGTAAGAGTAAGAACTCTTGTTCAGCTTGCAAGTACCAAACAGTCCCTTGAACACCCCCAACTTGCCTCGCTCATCAAGAAAGACACTACTCTGTCTACTGCGCTCTTGCCACAACATTAGCATGATTTGGGCCCCAGCAATATGCAAATGATAACAGCTAATGCCTTTGTGAGGACGTGAAGAACTAATGGAAAGACCATAGGTCTTTCAGCTCTGTGCCCTGCTATAAATCTATGCCAGGCTACAGACAGACAACATAAAAAGCTGTAACTTTTATTAAGGAAAAAGCTACAAAGCTCANCTTTTACAGGAAGTATGTACAGCTGGAATGAGCTTTGTCAGATGTGGTAAGGATTACCCTATACATGCTCCCATCAAAGGTGGCCATAAAAGTTCTGCTTCTGGCACTGTCAGGAATTCAGGCCGAATTCTGAGAATTGCGAAAATCTTGTCCTTAGTGTAGTATGGCTTTTGGTTTTGTTCATGTCCTTGAAGGATAATAGTACCAGCTTGTTGTTCTAGTAAAAAATGTTTTCTAAGAGAAACAGTGTGCTTGCCATCTTTTATTATTACTGTTATTACATCTAATAATAATTGATGAGTGAAGCATTTTTTATATGGCACATTTTCCCCTAATCTTCCCTCACTTCAGGTAACTATCCTTATAAAGTACAATCTTCTCTGTTTTTACTTTTTACATAATAATAAGCACTCTGTATTGTGCATTTCTAGGACTAAACCTTGCTTGTTCCTCACAATATTGCTTTCAATGAATCAGTTACTTAGAGCAACTCAAGAGAATAATGGTTTTCCTGATTATTTGCAATGCTGTTCTCTGAGTGCCTTAATAAAGATGAACACTATTTAACTGCCAGGCATCAGAGATCTCTTTATTTTAATTAGCAAGGGTGCTTTCCCTATACTTTTCCTTGGAACAAACCGTATCCTGGACGATTCCTCATCCTGCTCCCCTAGATGTTTATTTGGAATGAATTAAAGGAAACATATTGTGAAAGGTGAGCAGCTGGGGAAAAACTAAGGTCTAACATTAAACAATATAAATGTTTCAGCCTTTTGCTCTATCACAATGTCTTTTCAATGTCATGCTTTAGTAAAAGTCTTTTTAGCCCATGCATGTTTTTCTAAACAAGACAGATAAAATCTTTTATTTTAGAAGCAAACAGCTAAGTGATTTGCCGTACACTTGCCATGAATAGTAACGAGTAGATTTGTAGTGTGTTGCTCTCTTTAATTAGCACACTGCTATGAACTGACTGCTGTTGTTGCTGTATGGATGAGTACTGTATTATTACAATGTGTCTAGAGGATACCACTTGAAGCAATTCATGAAACAAATTAGAAAAAAAACATACTATATTCTTGGGAGTAGTTTAAAATACTTCAATGTTTTAGTGGTTTGGGTTTGAGGTTTTGTTTGGGTTTTTTTTTGTTGGTGGTGGTTTTGTTTGTTTGTTTTTAAATGGCTGGTAAAGCTCTGAACAAATTCAACCGTAGGTATTGTGTTGTATATAAATAACCTTAAACCAAATTTTGTAAACATAGAAAAGAGTTATTTTCAAGAGCTGGAATGTGTTTTGAAAACAAAACAAGATTGAGTACTCTTGTTGCGAACCCTTTTGGTATGTCTTATGTATAATGTAATTTTAGGGTTCATAATTGGATAAGGCGGAAGAAATAAATTTTTGAGATAAAATTTTAAACATATCTATACAATGTAGCATTTTAAATGTTTGGTTTGGGTTTTTTTTTCCAAAATTCTCACAGCTGTTTTGAACAGAGTGGAATTTTAAGTAGTAACATGAATGTACCAAAAAAATTACAGCTAGACTTGAATGAAAGGAAGAATGGAGCCTGACAAGAAATTGTGTCAGA
The DNA here is from genome assembly GCA_013396835.1 of Psilopogon haemacephalus. Taxonomy (NCBI): domain Eukaryota; kingdom Metazoa; phylum Chordata; class Aves; order Piciformes; family Megalaimidae; genus Psilopogon; species Psilopogon haemacephalus. Next base: position 11,631 of record VWZI01009252.1, read on the forward strand.
AGTTTCAGGCAATGAAAGAGGGGAAAAGAAAAAAAGAAGAGAGAAAGGGTTGGCAAAAGGGAACCTATATTTCATGATTGCAGCTGCTCTTTTTATTGGAGACTTCTGGCGATTTATGAAAATATCCTCTCCAATATAATACATACCATAATTATTACATAAATAGATCATTTTAAAAATATATCAAATAATAAAATAGAATGGTTCAGTCAATTGTAAATTTCTTCTATTGTTGCAGATTTCAGAAATATTTCGTATGCATGCTTTTAACCAAATTTATTCATGAAATCTCTGCACTTAGGGGATGTTGAAGATTTTCTCCTAGTGTTTTTCCACACTAATGTAAAGCACATCTGTTATCTCTGAGGGTTTTTGCCCCAGGAATCCTCTCTGCTGTGTCCTGTGGATGGTAAGTGTACGTGTGTGTTCACTGAAACTGGGAAAAGGCATGTGCAGCCATTGCTAGTTTTATGTCTCTGCAAAGTTAGTAGGGGACCCTCACTAGAAGGGTTCATAAACCATTAATGGACAAGGAATGTGACCTCCTGATTATGATAGGCTCCAAAGCATCTAAGAGAGAGGCCAGCCTTTTAAGACAGACTCCTATGGAAATATCAAGACAGTTCAGACGCCTAGAGTATGCTGCATACCGTCCAGTGAGAACAGAAATGTGGCCATTTTAGGGTATACACTCTCTAAATCATGGTTAAATGCTAATGCCCATACTTTTGTCAATAACTAATATATATAAAGACACTACAGAAATTTACAGCACTTTGCTCTGGAATTGTTATTTTTTAAAATGACTTACTGATCTTCAGAAATTTACACAACAGAAGAATAAGGAAATATGTGATAGATAGATAGATAGATAGATAGATACTCTTTTTCATCTTTTTCTTAATACCATGGGAGATATTGTAAATTCATATTAAAAACCCATCACATGTGCAGGGTGAACAGTTAGAATTCTAGAACTTATATGAAGTCCAAAACACTGTTTTCTTGGGGGATATATATGTGTGTTTGTGTACATATATATATATATATATATGCAGTCATTTATACAGTGTAGAAATTAAAATCCATGTAATCTTTTCTTTAAAAACTAAATAGTTGTACATATAGAATACATGTAAAATAAATGTAATTATTATGAATGTTGTTTTCTATTAACTGTGCAAGGTTGTCATATGTGAACCAAGCACTATTGTTATTAAGATAAAAATGCATGTTTCTAATCCTGCATGAGTGAAGTGTGTTGATACTTAAGATGTCTTCACATCAAACTGCCTTTGACCTAGGACAAAAGATATCCAAAAGTGATCCTGGAGTTGGATAGCAGGCTATAAAAGTTCCACATTTGATAAAAGAGAGGGGAGGAATGGCTTTGCTGGCTATCTTTTCAAAACATGGAAGCTATCTGATATTTCTGGAAAGTTTCAAATAGATGCCAGAGAAAGATAATGAGCAGAGAACTTACTGTGTAGTCAAGCTGAAAGGTATTTCACCTAGATATTGGCTTGCCCTATGTCCATCATATGTCCATTTAATTTGGCTGTAAACATACAGCATCTCTGCTGAAGCATAATTCCACTTCTTCAGGAAACAGTACTTCTGAGCATGTACAAATAGACAGAATAATATATCTGAAAGTGTACCAGAACTTAACTTTAATAGCACTTCAGCTGCAGCTGTAAGTGGTGGTGCCCTGTAATGACATGACACCTTTCTTGCTAAGTCTTTTATGCAATACATCTCCTATACAGTGGGGAGAGGGGTGGGAATACAAATCTTGGCTTAATCCTGTGGCAGAAAAGACTCAAACTGGGAAACTGTTCAACATAATTTGCATATTATGCAGATGAAAACCTAATGACAAAAGAGTACACTGGCAAACTCTCCCTTGTTATCAGGAGATGGTATGTATAGCAGCATGGAATACCTAGACATAACCTCTTCCAATGCTATTTTGGAATTAAAAAAAAAAAAAAGTCAGAGAAATGCAGTGAAAATCACATATATAAATAAGATTCACTTGTGACAAACCACATGATCCCATAAAATCCAAGTAATCCAGTTCACTTTGGGACACAGGCATCATGACTATGTGTTATTAATTCTGAATGGGAGAAGAGGGAAAATAGCCAAGTGCTTAGTGAATCTTCATTTCTAGTTTCACTGGCTGCTTCTTCATCCTTGCTTGCCAGTTCTGAGTGTATTTCAAGGAACATTACTGAGAACAAAATCGAACAGCATCAATATTAATGATCTGAAGTAGGAAGATAGCTTTTAGTGTGCAAATTAATTACCCTAATCACAGGTTTTTTTGTATCCATTTTAATGAAATAACTATTTATTTCACTGAGTCCTGAGCTTTTCTTTTGCAAATAAGGCACATTTACATGATAAATACATGAAATTTAAATGGATGACTAAATTAAATCGAGGGGGTGGGGGGTGGGGGAAGACCTTTTTAAATACAATTTTCATAGGAAAAACCAGCTAGATTAATGGGTTGGTTAGCTGACTGGCATCTGTGATTAAATCTTCTTAATGTATGTCAAATAGAATTTAATGGACCTCAAGAAATGTCTACATAGTCAGTAATATTCAGGGTTTAGTGGAGATGCATTTTTATCTCCTATTATTGAAGTGTAGACAGCTGAAGGCATACTGCTTGTCACTGCCCAGTACAGCATAGAGACATTTACATTTTCTCCTTTCCTGTGTTGTGTGCCCTTTCCTCTGAAAATGTTGGGGTTTTTTCTGCTTACAGGAATTTAAACAAGAAACTCCACTCTAAAATGGTTGTTTCTGATTGTTTGCATAGTCTTCTGATTTAATTACCATACACATATTAGTTCCATACTGTTGTTTTCTAATAATGACAAGAAAAGAGAAAATACCTAGTTCAGAGGGAATTTAAACGTATCTTTTAGATTTTATATGTTTTGAAAACTTTATTTATTGTGGTAAAGCTTTGAAGGGCTCCATATTCAACAGAGGCAAGATTTGAAACACATTCCAGCTCATTTTTTTGGTAACAGTTGCGCAAAACAGAGCATCTTTCTTTGCTCACTTTTTTCCCAGTCAAGCCACTAGGGATATCTCCAGCTTCCTTTGATTTGAAATGATCAATGGCAGCTGCAGCAGGCAGGCAGGGCGCCCCAGGCACAATGCAAACAAGTCTCTCTCTCAGCTCACCAGGATTTACATTTCAATTGCTGCCACATTTTCAAAGATAATTATAACCTTTTTATATTAATATTTTTCTGTGGCGTCTCTGATATTTTACCAACATAAATATTAATTTAGCACATCAAGGAGAACAAGATTTCTTCACTGCAATCGCTCAAACAATCTCCCAAAAACATAGGGTATCAAATATGTCATTGCAATCTCTGAGCATTAGCCACACTTTGAAGGGGGGATTCTGATGGATTTAGTTTCACATGACCCTGTACTGTTTTAAAGAGTACTGGAGAGTGACCTTTCCCTTTGACATGAGACCACACTGTCCTGCTACAAAAGCAGAATGTGGCTGCTGTCTGTTATGACATCTGTGACTTATGTATCTCTAAACAGTATCTTTACAACAGTGAAAAAGCATCGACTATATATGGCTGGCTTGATAAAATTGATTTTCTTGGAAAGAAAATAGAGGGAAATTGCTTGTGGTGGTTTTGAGAATTTCTGAAGAGTTTTTGCCTTTCACTACTGCAGTCTTTATTTTTTATTCTAGTTACCCCTCCAGGCTTTTATATCCTTCCAGTTTTACATCAAGAAAAGCCATCACAGTGTACAAAGAAGATGTTGCTTTGCCTGCCCAGATGATATGTTGTATAATAACAAATTTTTGCAGCCTGCTCTATAAAAGTTTAGAATGTAGCGTATCTGATTAAGTTTTAAGTACTCCCTTCCCCTTTTCCTCTTTTCTTCCACAATTTCTCATGCAACTACAACATTCCTAACTTCCCTTCAGTGCAGAGCAGCTCTTGCAATTTTTACACTCAAGCACATGTGGAAATTATGGGGGTTTTTTTCCATATCAACTGGCAGGTTTTTTCTGTATAAGAGGAATTAATGTATATTGCAAAGAAAACTGGTACCAGTACCCATCAGATGTTAGAAGGACATAATTCTGTTGCTCTTCTTGATAAAATGCAGAATTAAATTTTCCCTTGGAATCTTTTTATGGGCAAGACCTTAATTTCCTACACACCAAAGCCACGAGCTTGAGTATTGCTTGAAGCTGACTAGGGGAATAAAACTGCTCATGAAATATGCATGTCTAACACATATGCTGCCAGGGGAACTTAGTGTATTATGTATGACTCTTCTGTAATTGTAAGGAAATGATATTCATTTAAATGGATGTTTATCACAGTTAAAGGTACACCTAATGAGACAAAGGTCATTGTCTAAAACACAGGGTTAGCCCACTATTTCTCAGCTTGTTTGAAAAGACTATGCCTTTTTCATAGTTGTTACTCCAGCACATGTGACCTGTATTTATGCAGCTTAAAGGAGTCCCTGTCTTCTGTATTTTGATGCCAAGTGCCATGTTAAACTAAAAGCAACTTTGCTATTATATGCATGTGTCTGGGAAATACCTAGACAACATATTAAAATTTGCATCAAACTGACCTCTGTTTTTTAAGCTACTGTTATCTGGGGCAGCTGTGGGTTGCTTTTTGGTTGGTATTATTATTATCATCACCATCAACATCATCATCATCTTTATGAAATGTGTGGATTTTGTGCTGTTGTTTTTTTAGTCAATACCTAATCTCCTGAAAAGGATAGGGGGGCTTTCAGCTTATAATATAGCTGCAACATAGGTGGTGATTATCTGCTTCTATCAATCCCTCTTCATGCAAAGCAGGTTTTGAGCAACATATTTTAGTTTGCTTCTTCATTTACATTCTTATAATATGCATTTGGCTTTATCTTTGCATTCATTCACTCTCAGGGTTCAGGGAAAGAAACTACATAGAACATTACACACAGCATTGTTAAGCAAAACCTAGACTCAGTGCAATAAATGAACCTTTTGATTAGTACCACAGAGCTTTACCAGAGGTGTGGGTCTCAAAGTTAATGGGTCTGAGTTTTGGATTCTTGAAACTCTCATGCAGTGCTTGTAAAACTTAATCTGCAGCCCAGTAAAGCATCTAGGTCAAAGAAAAACAAACCAATTTAACACAGTTCACATCACTACTGTACTGTGTTAGAGCTGATCCCTCCACAGTAGAATAAACTCACTACAACACTGATTTTGTTTTTGAAAGTCAGGAAAAATTAAATTGTATTTTCTTACAGTTTAAACAAAATATAACAATATAAGGAAAATAAACTACTACAGGAAAAAAAAAAAAAAGTAATAACCTTAAGGAGAATGGGGAAGGGGTTAAGAGGTGGCAAAGCGGCTAAAACAGCAGCAGCCAAAACAGCGGCAGGGGAAGATAGGAGCAGGTGCAGCAGAAGCAGCAGAAGCCAGCAAGCAGAAGGTACAAGCTGTGCGTACAGACATAATGCTCTTGATACTCCAGTGAAATTGTTTTCACTTATCTTTTGTTGCTATTATATAGCCTATCCCTAGAATGTTCACCTCTCCACTCAGAGTTTCCACTTCTAAGACTTTTTTTTTCTGTGTCTGAGCTAGAAATCTAGCTCAAACAGCCACAATAGTATTCAAAGCTGACAAATTATGTGACATGTATCTGCTTGAGAGGTGAAGCTGAATTTGGATGCTATTATACACAAGGAATATCATCTTGGTGAAATGCCATTGATTTGATACTACATCATCAACAGTACTGAAAGCAGATGATTAATCTGGGGTGGGGGGGGAGGAGTCAGAGTTGATACTTCATCATCCTTTAGTCCAAGACAATACTGATCAGTGCAATGCTGCTGCTGTAGTTGTGATCAAGGGCAAAATGTGCACCTGGAGACCAGTGACAAGTGGTGTCCCTCAGGGGTAAGTACTGGGCCCAGTGCTGTTTAACAGTTTGCAGATGACACCAAGCTGTGTGGCACAGTCAGCTTGCTCTCCAGAAGGACCTGGACAGGCTGGAGTGGTTTGCCCAGGCCAACCTCATGACATTCAACAAGGCCAAGCATAAGGTTCTGCATCTGGGTCAGCGCAATCTCTAGCACAAATCCAGGCTGGGTGGCAAATGACTGGAGAGCAGTCCTGAGGAAAAGGACCTGGGGAGGGGGAATCTGGGTTGATGAAAATCTCAACATGAGCTGGCAGTGTGTACATGCATCCCAGACAGCAACTGTATGCTGCACTGCATCAAGAGCAACGTGGCCAGCAGGGCAAGGGAGGTGATTCTCCCTTTTTACTCTGCTCTTGTCAGACCCCATCTGGTGTACTGTGTGCAGTTCTGGAGCCCCCAACACAAGAAGGACACAGAACTGTTGGAGAAAGTCCAGAGGAGGGCCATGAAGATGATCAGAGGGCTGGAGCAGCTCTGCTATGAGGACAGGCTACAAGAGTTGGGGATCTTCAGCCTGGAGAAGAGAAGGCTTCAAGGAGACCTTGTAGTGGCTTTCCAGTATCTGAAGGGGGCCTACAGGAAGGCTGGGGAGGGACTATTTACTATCTTGTAAAGACGGGATGAGGAGTAATGGGTTTAAACTAGAAGAGAGGAGATTTAAATGGGATGTTAGGAAGAAGTTTTTTACAGTGAGGGTGGTGAAACACTGGAACAGATTGACCAGAGAGGTTGTGGATGCTCCCTTCCTAGAGGTATTCAAAGCTAGGTTAGATGAGGCCATGAGCAACCTGTTGTGGTGGGAGGCATCCCTGCCTATGGTGGGGGGTTGAAACTAGATGATCTTTGAGGTCCCTTCCAACCTAAACCATTCTGATTCTATGACTATAATAGGCTTGAAGCCAGAGTATCAAGGGTACTGGGATATTTAAAAAAAAATATCTCTTTTGTACTATGTCCAGAAGATGGTTTGGCAAAGACATATAATTAGCCAGGTGTCAGAAAGCTACCTGTGCCTTGAGTTTCTGAAGAAGCGCAGGCCTGGATCTTTCTGTTTGGCCTTTCATATTCAGGATGTATATGGGTCTTGCTCAGATGACTCCTCATTATCCTCACTTGTCATGCTGTCTAAAAGACTGCCCGCCCATATTGAAGTTCATTAAAAACTTGGCGTTTTCCACTTGTGTTATCATACACCATCTGTAAATCCTTGAAGTCAAAAATCACTTTCTTTTTTCTTGTAGTAGCAGTAAAGGAATGGCCTACCAAATGCATCCCAGAATGGGTTAATTTTCCCTGCTGATAACAGAGCTATGACTTATCCTGATGATGTAATTTCAAGAAAACATAGTATCAGAATAACTCCACTGTGGGAAAAACGACAGGAGACAAGCTCACCCGATGATGATCAACAAGTCTCCAACTTTATTGATCAGAAGCTCACAGTTATATAGCCGCATTAATGAAGCTCATACATATTGCAAAAGCGGAGCTCATCATTGGCTCTTTGTTATCTTTCGCCCTTGTCCTTCTCACAGCATATCTTACATTCCTGTGGCTAGCTAGATTCAATTTTGCACAAGTTAGTTTCTGCAGCTGCATCCTGTTATTGTATGATTTCTCCTTCAAGGCTACTGTGTCCTTATACAGTGCCCATGCTGTTTCTCAGCCAGCCCAAGGCAATCATGTCCTCTCTCCTTTAGCCATTCATCTACAAAAACTCTTGACACTGCACCATAGTTTCAAGTTGTTTAATTATTAATTTTTTTTTTTTTTAATTGTATCTGGTGTGACAAATTGTCTGAATTATAGAATCATAGAATTGTTTCTCTTGGAAAAGACCACTAACATTGAGTCCAGCTATCAATCCAGCACTGTCATAACCACTAATCTGTGTTCTAGTCAACACATTCCGTGGACACCTCCATGGACGGTAACTTCACCACTGCCCTGAACAGCTTATTCCTGTGCCTGGACATTCTTTCAGTAATTTTTTTTTTCTTGATAGGCAATCTAAACCTCCCTTGGCACAATTTCAGGCATTTTTTCTTATTCTATCACCTGATAGTAGAGGAAAGAGGATGACCCTTACCTCACTACAACCTCCTCTCTGACTAATCAATCCCATTACCTTCAGCCACTCCTCATAAGTCTTGTTCTCTCATAAGACTTGTTCTCTAGACCCTCCACCAGCTGTGTTGTGCTTTTATGAATGCACTTCAAGACCACAATATCTTTCTTGTAGTGAAGGGCCCAAAAGGAACACAGTATTCAAAGTGCAACCTCACCACTGTTGAGTACAAGGATGTGATAATTTCTCTGCTCCTGCTGATCACACAATTCCTCGTAGAAAACAGGATACTGCTGGCCTTCTTGGCACCCTGAACACACTACTGGCTCATGTCAGCCAACACCTCCAGGTCCTTTTCTATCATGCAATTTTCCAGCCACTCTTCCTCAAGCCTGTAGTGTTGCATGTGGTTGGTACAGGACCTGACACTTGTCTTAGTTAAACCTTGGCCCATTGATCCAGCCTGTCCAAATCTATTTACAGAGCCTTCCTGTCCTAAAGCAGATCAATGCTCCCATCCAATTTAGTGTCATTTGCAAATATACTGAGGGTGCACTCAATTCCCTCATCTAGATCATTGAAAAACATATTGAAAAGCACTGGCCCAAATGCTAAGCCATGGGGAACATGACTAGTGACTGGCCAACAACTGGAGTTAACTCCATTTGCCACCACCTCTGGGCTTGATCCTCCATTCATCTCTTATCCTCAGCAGCCCTGAGGAAAAGGACCTGGGGGTCTGGGTGGATGAAAACTCAACATGAGCCAACAGTGTGCACACACGGCCCAGACAGCCAACGGTGTCCTGGGCTGCATTAAGAGAAGCGTGGCCAGCAGGGCAAGGGAGGTGATTCTACCCCTTTACTCTGCTCTTGTCAGACCCCACCTAGAGTACTGTGTGCAGTTCTGGAGCCCCCAGCACAAGAAGGACATGGAACTGCTGGAGAGAGTCCAGAGGAGGGCCATGAAAACAATCAGAGGGCTGGAGCACCTCTGCTATGAGGACAGGCTGTGGGAGTTGGGACTTTTCAGCCTGGAGAAGAGAAGACTTCCAGGAGACCTCATAGCAACCTTCCAGTATCTGAAGGGGGCCTACAGGAGGGCTGGGGAGGGACTGTTCACAAGGTCTTGTAATGACAGGATGAGGAGGAATGGGTTCAAACTGGCAGAGGAGAGATTTAAATAGGATGTTAGGAGAAAGTTCTTCACAATGAGGGTGGTGAGACACTGGAATAAGTTGCCCAGGGAGGTTGTGTCTGCTCCCTCCCTGGAGGCGTTCAAGGCCAGGCTGGATGAGGTCTTGAGCGTCCTGATCTAGTGGGAGGTGTCCCTGCCTATGGCAGGGGGTTGGAACAGGATGATCTTTGAGGGGTCTTCCAACCTAAACCATTCTATGATTCTAAATCACCCACCCATTCAAGCCATAACCAGACAGTTCCTCCAAGAGGATGCTGGGAGAAACAATGTCAAAGGCTTTACTGAAGTCCAGATAAACAATGTTTACAGCCTTTCCTTCACCCACTAAGTGATCATCTTGTCATAGAAGACCAGGTTTACTCAGCAAGACCTGCCCTTCATGAACCCACATTAACTGGGCCTGATCATCTGGTTGCGCATGCTGCATAATAGCACTCGGGATGATCTGCTACATGACCTTCACTGGCACTGAATTCTGACTGACAGTTCTGTAGTTCTCCAAGTCCTCCTTCTGGTCCTACTTATAGATGGGTGTCACATTTGCCAGTCCCCAGTCAACTGGGACCTCCCTTCTTAGCCAATAAATGATGGAAAGTGTCTTGGTGAGCACTTCAGACAGCTCTCTCAGTACACTCCAGCCCCATAGAATCGTGTATAAGTGGTGCAGCAGGTATTAGTAGTCTTTGGAGGCTTTGTTCTACTTCCCATGGTTATGTTCCAGTGAACAACTGATCTTGTGCAAAGAAGGTATTGAATCACAGAATGTCAGGAGTTGGAAGGAACCTTGAAAGATACATCTAGTCCAACTCCCCTGGCTAAGTACCTCATGTTTTCCTTATCCTTGACCACTGTATCCTGTCTGGATCCAACAAAGGATAGAGATTCTCCTTAGTCCTCTTTTTTTTTGCTAACATATTTGTAAAAGCATTTCCTGTACTCTTTCAGAGATGATCCTTCTAATTTTCTTCCTGCATAGTCTCATGGCAATATGTAGTTCTCCTCAGTGGCCTACCCCTTCTTCCGAAGACCATAAAACTTCCTTCTCCCCCCAAGCAACACCAAAACCTCTGTTCAGCCTAGCTGGCTTCTTCCCCACAGGTTCATGCAGACAGCCTGTTTCCATGCCTTTAAAAATTCTTTCTTGAACAGTGTCCAGCCTCATGGAACTCTTTGGGCCTTCAGGACTGCCTCCCAAGGGACTCTGCCCACCAGTCTCCAAAACAGGCCAAAGTCTGCCTGTTGGAACTCCCAAGTGGCAGTTCTGCTGACAGGATTAGACTATTTGTATCAATGCACAGGCAAGTTTTTATTGGGTTAAACAGACGTAGCAAGAGTTTTCACAATGTTATTTTTGCAGAGATGAGGTCAGAGGTTAGAATGATATGAAATTTTCAAAATATGCAGTATATTTCAAAATATGCAACTGTAGAAAGCATAAGCCACTAATCTTTTAAATTTAACTGTTTTTTTGCAACATGGGTAGCATGCATCCATACATCCTGCTCATCTGCCTACTAGCAGAGGTTTCTAGTTGCTAAAAGTTCTCTCTAAAAATCCATTTCAGGTAAAGTCGATGGTGGGGAAAGAAGGAAGGAAAAAAAAAAAAAAACCTGGAAGAATGTGCTGAACACAGTCACAAACTGGTGTTACACACACTGTTTATTCCTCTGTTTTAACAATTAGGTGAGAATTTTTTATTAATCTTCTGTAGTAAAACCTTACATACTTCACTTAGAGTGAAGTATCCAAAGGAAAGGGAAAGGTAAATTTACTGGAGGTTTCAGAAAGCTGAAAATGGTTAATTTTTTCCATTAAGATCTGAAATAAGAAGAAAATTCAACAGCCTATGAAATTCAAATACTGAATTGCTGTCTTCTCAAAAACAGTGTTACAAACGATGCTTTAGTTTTTCTGAAGACTACACACCTAAAATGAGCCTAGACTTTATGTAGACTAATTAAGTTACTTATAATCCAACATGACCTAATGCCATTAAAACTATTCCTGTCCTTGGAAATGAAATTAATTTTCCTAACAGATTTTGAAAATGGGGGAAAGGGTTGTTTGTTTTATTTTCTTTCTTCTTTTTTTTTTTTTTTTTAATCTTTTTTTTCAGGAGATACTGTATGTTTTATTCATCTTGCTACCCAAGTGGAAGCTTTAAGAAGTCTGTTGCTCACATGCATGGATTTATTCCAGACACCCTCCATAAGGAGTGTGTCTACATCAATATTCTGCTTACCTGCCAACCACAGTGATTCCTTTTCAACAGGCATGAACTCCATTAACTTTTCTTTTACTCTGAGAACTATTAGAAAATGAAGAGCAGAAATAAGAATGGAAAATAAGAAGAGAGAGTACCCAGCAAGATTTTGAAATATTTTATCAAACAATTTTGCCTGTACAGTATGTGCACAGAAAGATAGAGGCACCATGCACACTATATATGTTTCTCTAAACAGACATACAGCATTTGTGTATCATAATATTCAATGCTGTGGAGATAATGTTTCATTATTCTAACTACGAAAGTTGCTAGAGGGATATTTTTCAGGATTGTCATTGCTAAGTCAATTTTTTTTTCCTCAAGATTAATTAAGAAGCAACATTCTTTTTATTCTTGACATTGTTTATTTTTCCCTTGTGATTTTTCCCTGATTTTTTGACATGGTAGTGGTTAAAAGTTCATGTGAGATAAAGCATAGTGCAATACAGTTCCAAAAAGTAGTTTTTCATGGAGGTGCTGAGACTGTTAAAATTGAGAGATATTACCTCTTTTAAAGTATAAATGAGGTGATTTGAATTACCTTGTAAAATCTTAATGTTAGAGGCAGATACCTAAGAGGATCAAATATCCCACATCCTCTTCAACTCTGCCTTTCAAAAGGTATGTTTAGCTTAATTTTTTACATTTGCAGCATTACTTTTAAAGCATTCTAAACCAGATGGACATTTCCTAAATGGCTTATTTGGAAAGACTGGAGGGAAATGGAACACTGAGCCAGAATTGTCAGTGATGGTCCAATTTGACTGATAAGATTCTTCAAAATGTCTAACTCTGGTCATTTCTGTAACATTTAAGATTAAATACCCATTAGTAAACAATGCCTATGCTTTGCAAAGGACATTCTCCATGCAACTATTTTTACTGTTAGTCCAAATGATGGTGGTAAATATAATTTATGCTACCATTTTGTTTCATTGTTGCATGACATTAAATACGTTATGTTTTGTTATTTTTGTATTATTTCAGAATCACAAAGCACATCTTTTGATTGCTGTCATTTTCAAGGGAAAGGAGTGTGGTAGTGCATGAACAAAATTATGGCATACGCTTTTATTGCATTCCCATTGTTAGTGGGCATTAAGTACACAGGACCAGACTGCAGCCAGTCTTCTTGAACTGGGTACAAAGTGCATTTTCAGAACCATCTATGATTTTCTATGGATAAGCTTCTAAAAATTTTCACCCTTTTGCCAAGGTAGATAGTGGCCTGTGAACTAGAAGAGAGTGCAAACCTGACTCTCCTGGAATAGGTGGTGTGCTGATCTGAACTAAATGGAGGATTTGGATTAGAAATTAGGCTATAGGCTGTGAGAGGAAACCAGATGATGCTACTCCACTCAGAGCTCTACTGAGAAAGAAAAAAACAACGTTTTAAGAGTTGTAACCCCAATACAGATAAGTCAGACTGCTTCAGGCATCTCTGGGCTGTGGCTGCTCCTTGTACACCTTCTTTTCCCTGCCTTTTGTAGCTGATTCTTAATAATTCCGCTAACTTCCTTCCTACTGCTAACCCCCTTCGCTGATCTACTTTCACCTATCTGCTGCATCAACAGGTGGTAAGATAAGATTGGGGAATGGGGGAAAGGTGGTAGGGGTGATTAGAAACCTCTCTTGGGGATTTTGATCTCTAGAAAGGGAGCAGTGTTTTTGTATTACCTTTTCACTGTATATATCTGTAAATATCTGTTATACATTGAAAATATTTGCTTGTGTATTGTGCATTGCTGTAAATATAAAGCTTCATTTATCAACTTCCAGCTGTCTGAGTCCTAGCCGGGGTTATATCAAAGGATGGGGGGGGCAGGTAACTGCTAAACCACCACATACTTTTAATTGGCTTACTCAACATGGGGCTTGAGGTTTCATTACATTTGTTTGATTGTTAATTAATCCTGGAAGTTAAAAGAAGCTGACCTGACTGTTGTGTTTAATCATCCCTTCTGTGACTACATGTTTTTTACATAGATGGCTTGTGGCCAAAATTGGTATTTTTCTCTGGGAATTGGCATGGAAAATGTTTAAGAAGATGGTATGGGATTATGGTGACTATTTTTTAGGTTACGTGGGCTTAAATATAACTGTAATAGCTTCAAATGCTGTTTTTGATGCTTTAAATAAAGCAGAAAATATTAGCAAATGAGCTATTCTATAGCATTGGTACAAGCTATTTAGTTATTTTGCTAAAGAGCAGTATTCCTGATCCTTGTCAAAATTTATATCCAAAGACCACAGTGATATATTTAACATGAGTCATCATTTTCTTATTAACCATAATGTTATTCTTAATTTCTGCTCTGATTCTTAAAAAGTCAGCTATGACTTTAAAAAAGCAGATAGATTGTGCCAGGAGAAAGAGGTACAAAGAGACTGGAATGCAAACAGTGTTAGAGTCTGGCTGTACACCCAGATAACGTTTTCAAAACAATCCCATAGTTGTTTACATAGATCAGGGACAATGTACCCAAACAACAAATAAGGCTGCAGAAAGTTTTTCTGCTGGTACTTCAAGTATACAGACAGCAAATCCTGATTCCAATGCAACAGACAATTCTGATTCTAATGTGCCAGCAGCTCAGGTTCCCCAAAATTCAGATCCATTACAAGCTTCATCTTCTGTTAAACTGGCCCCTGCCAAAATGAAACCTAAAATTGGATCAAAACATGGGTCAAACGAAGACTTAGGGACAGGTACTTCTGATGTCCAGGAGGAGGAGGAAGAGGAGAAACTTAGTCTTAAATATCTGACTGGTTTACTGAGATCTAAATATGAGGACAATGTAAGATTAGTTACCAGGACAGACGATGGGTCTCTGGATATTAGGAATGCTGTTAGAAGAGTTTTGTTTGGCCAGGCACCAACAGACCAGCAAGGAGAAGAGGAGGAGAAGGATGACATCCAAGGCTCTAATGATCCCCTTAGAGAGGTCAGGGAAGTTAGAAAGGAATACTCAATGGAATCAGGAGAGCAAATCCTAAGCTGGCTGGTGAGATGCCGTATTATTGGTGCATATGCCCTTCAGGCAGGAAACAAGTCTGCAAAGCAACTAGGCCTGCTTGCAAATGAGAGTGGAGTAGACAAACACCTGGCAACCAATCTTGGTGTGGTTAGCTTGTGGACACATCTTCTATTGGCTGTGGGTATGAGATACGCCTCCCAAGATGACTTGCCATGGGTAGCTAGGAAGTGGAACACAGTTGAGCAGGGAATTAAGCTTCTGAAGGAGTTTGCTGTGAAGGAAGTGCTTTATGGAGATCATGCCATACATGAGCCTGATAACATTCCTCTTGGGACAGGTCTCATGAAGAAGATTATTAAGCTTGTTCCTTCATCCTGTGCTAATATCCTTGCTAGCAAGTTTCTATCAAAGGGTGATAATAGAAGGCTAACTGATCAACTGAGGGAGATAGAGGATAGCTTGTCACATACTACCGTAGTCTCTGCCATAAAAACTCTGGGCACAGTTCTAAAGGATATGACTACAAGGATAGAGGATGGCATTAAAGATAGCATGAAAGAACTGAAGGAGGAACTCAAAAC
>VWZI01009255.1:0-13573 GCA_013396835.1 Psilopogon haemacephalus
CACCATCTGGATTCTCCGCACAGTCTACATGTCATCTGCTGCTGATAAGCATTGTCAGTTTTAAACCATTTCACTACATAAGTTGTGCTGCCATTAATTAACTCTGCTACTTTTCACCTCACTGTTGCCATTTGATTAACATTTCCACAGATGCCTTTTGTGTTTTGGCCTGTTTTTAATTCATTGCTGCCATTTCATTAGCTAACTCTGTTATTTAATTCACCTTTTGTCTTTTAATTTGCTCACTGTTACCAGTGGATTTAACTTTGTCTCACCAAGCAAGCTGACTTTGTCTTCCATCTCTCTCCTTAATTCTTAACTTTTCCTGCAGACAGGCATTTCCCTACTTCCCTTGCAAAGGCTGTACTCTCTCTTTTATCATAATTCTTCTCATTCTCTTGTTCTTTCTTTCTAGATAGGATATTTTTCTTGAGACATTAGTTTTATCATTTTTCTTGTAAAACTGAGTTGCATGTGACACATGTAACACAATGTCCATTGTGAGTAATTTAGTTTTTCTTTTCCTCTAACAATTGCCTTGACTGTTTGCATATGTTTTCATCCAATGCTGCTCTGGGCAGGCTATTGAAAGGAAATAGTCTCCTGAGCTCAAACTGTTTTTCTTAATCATCATGAGCATATATTCCATTTGTAAGGAAAGTTAACTAAGTCATTTTTTGAGATCCTTGGATGTGTCTAAAGCACTCAAACTTCCATCTAGCACATCATTAAAATTTTAATAGATAAAATTAAAAGGTATTTCTTTATTTTATATAACATCTTCCTAAAAGTGCACTTCGTTTATGTCTTTGGGTCTTTATAGGACAATACTTTTTAGTTTACTGCCACATCTTCACAGTTTCCTTATATTCCCCTNCCCCCCACTTTTCCATTTTTCTTTTTTTCCCCTGCTCCTTTTTTTTTTTTTTTTTTTTTTTTTTTGTCATAGATGGTGACTTCTGGAAAGAACCCCACAACTTGTAGAGTTATGAAGTAAGTATGTTTGTAATGGTACCAGCTGACAGGGAGGATCTCTCCACCAAATCTACACATAGTGCACCTGCTCAGGTAGCTATTAATGCTACAAAAACATACCTATTCAATAAAAGACTAGGGTTAGCACAATTACTTCTGAGAATATGTGGGGTTATTGCAATCAGGTCTTNAAGGCATTGTCGGTTTTAAACCATTTCACTACATAAGGTCTTGGAACTCATTTCCATAATGCTCCTCTCTTCATGCATGTTCATCACCATCCGGTGGTTGTCTTTTGGGGTCTTTCTGATGAAGGCTTGATGTCTTCCTTGGTTTGTCCTTTTTACCTTTTGAACAAATTTGCTTATCTGGCATCAACTATGGGTCACATTCTTGGCCAAAGTTTCTGACATTCTCATCTTTGAATATAGTATTCTTCTTTCCATGGGAGAGTTCCTGTGTCTCTTCATGCTTAAATCACCTTGCTTTTTTTATACCTAATTTATGATGATTTATACAGTTAATGGTTACCTAAATTACTGCATCCTATATTTTCTATCCGTCCTTTCCAAAATGAATTCTCACCTTTTCTAGATCCTATGTATATTCTTAATACTTCTACAACTGTATCATTTTCTAACCCATGTTTGAAATATTTCCCACTAAGTCTTGTCTCAACTCTTCTGTTTCCATGCAACATATGAATGAGTCATCTCTTTACACAACCACAGGCCACATTGTACTAGACAACAACTAGTAATTCCAGAGAAGCATAACAAAAATCAAAGTTAACATCAATTGCTTCAACCATCTTAAGTTGGGTAGCCATGATGTGAGATGTTCCCAAAGTTTTCCTGCAGGTTTGACTCTTGAATGATGAATCTGTGCTGTTTGCTTTTTGATCTAGATGGCAGTGAATGATGTCAGTAGTACTTGGAATGGTTCAACAAGTTATCTGAAAGAAATCTGTCATATACATAATATCCTAGTTCTGTTTTATGCACTGGGACATCTAGGCCTCTTACTTGTGAACTAATTACTTGTTTGTTTATTGCCATCAAGTTCTTATAAATCTGCTTTACATATTATTAATAGTCTCCTCTCTAAATTGATCTGTGTCCACTGGGTTGTGTAACAAAACAAAGTGTCCACTTGGTTGCCCTCACTCTGTATGGTAATCCAAACATTATTTTGAAATGGCTTAATCCTTCTTTAGCTCTCTGCCAAGGCAAAGTAGGGCAATGGGTAGTGTTCGGGGCCATGGCAAATTTGCCTACCCCATTTTTAACTATCTGTGTTCTAATCATATGATTCATTTCTCTTGTCCACTTGACTGTGGATTCTTTGGAGGATGCAATTTAAAAAATTTTGCTTACTTGTACCATTTTGTTCACAAATCACGAACTTCAACCAGATGATAGTAGCAAGTACCCCAAAGTAGGGTGTTATTTCTTGTAATAACTTTGTATCTTCCCAAGCTTTGTTTGTGTGACAGGGAAAGGCTCCTGGCCAACCAGAAAAACTATCTGTTAATACCAATAGGCACCTCTACCCTACTTTTCTGGGCAGTTCAGTAAAGTCAATTTGCCATTGCTGAGATGGATAATTTCCCCTGCCTATCTGACTAAATTTTGCCTTTCTAGTTACTAATTGCTTAAAATGCTATTTCTAAAGATGTTTCAGGCTAAAGCATATCCCTTTGATGTGTCTTCTGGTGTGTCTGTGTGTCTTTGGCCCCATATCAGCCAACCTGTTACCTTCTTCTGGATTGGTTTTACCCTTTTGTGTGCTTGACAAAACATATCTTCAATCTTGGTTGACAGCTGGACAGCTTCCAATAGATGCCTGTGTATCTTCCTCAAGCTGTTAACAATCTTTCAAAACTTGTTGGTGATGTTTTAGATTAAATTACTCCAGACATTCTCTGCATCCTTCAAAAACTCTTCTTCAGGTCTGATCTGCTCAAATATACAATGTCCATGGTCCTTTGGGTAGTCAGCTCTGCCACAGCCCACAGGGCATCCTGGCCAGTGTTTCAAGTTGTTTAGAGAAGCAAGCTGCTGCTCATTTGTGTAGTGAAGCAGCTGGGAAAAATTAGTTTATGTTACAAACCTGCTAGTTCCAGAAAGGCTCTCAGGTTCTGTTACCATCACAATCTGGAAAAGAGCTCTGCAGTTGGTTTCTTCTGGTGTTCCAAATTTCAGGTGGTTTGCTTGCTGCTGCAAGAGACTGACTTGAGATCCACTTAGTTTCAGAAAATTTGCTTGTGTCTCGGTTTCTGGACCTTAAGTTCTAGCTGTAAGTTCCAAGACTGCAGGGCTGATTCTAAATCCTTAAGGTAACACTGTTCAGGTAAACTAATTCTCCTGACCATTATAGGGCTTTTTTAAATTCAAATGCATATTCTTGTGAGGCAAGGCAGACAGAAAAAATACTTCTTTAGATGTCTTCATAAATACCCTACCATCTACTTGATTCCCTCTAACACCTCTGAATTCCTTAAAACTAAACTTAAAACATTCAATGGCTATTTATTCTGTGCTTTTATATTTCCCTGCTTAAATATTATCACACCATCCAATTGTTCTAATAGTTCCTTGTCTATTAATAGAATCATAGAATGGTTTAGGTTGGAAGAGACCTCAAAGATCATCCAGTTCCAACCCCCTGCCATAGGCAGGGACACCTCCCACGAGATCAGGTCACTCAAGACCTCATCCAGCCTGGCCTTGAACACATTCAGGGAGAGAGCAGCCACAACCTCCCTGGGCAACCTGTTCCAGTGCCTTGCCACCCTTACTGTGAAGAATTTCTTCCTAACGTCCCGTTCAAATCTCCCCTCCACCAATTTGAACCCATTCCCCCTCGTCCTGTCATTACAAAACCTTGTGAATAGTCCCTCCCCAGCCTTCCTGTAGGCCCCCTTCAAATATTGGAAGGTTACTATAAGCTCTCCTTGAAGCCTTCTCTTCTCCAGGCTGAAAAGCCCCAACTCTCTCAGCCTGTCCTCATAGCAGAGATGCTCCAGCCCTCTGATCATCTTTGTGGCCCTCCTCCGGACCCTCTCCAGCAGTTCCATGTCCTTCCTGTGCTGGGGGCTCCAGAACTGNCAGGGCTGCTCTCCAGCCACTAAACACCCAGCCTGTATTTGTGTTTGGGATTGCAGCGACCCAGGTGCAGGACCTTACACTTGGCCTTGTTAAATTTCATGAGGTTAGCCTGGGCCCACCTCTCCAACCTGTCCAGCCAATTCCTTATCTAGCAAGTTGTCCACCCATTAAGTCCATGTTTTTCCAGCTTGGTGACCAGGATGTCATGTGGGACAGAGTCAAAGGCCTTACTCAGGTCTAGGTAGATGGCATCAGTTGCCCTTCCCTTGTCCAATGCTGCTGTGACTTTATCATAGAAAGCCACCAAATTTGTTAGGCATGATTTGCCCTTGGTGAATAGTTTTGGAGACTCTAGTAAACATAAAACAGATGTATTCCAATCTGTTTTCCCACTTTCATTTTAAGAGTTTTAAGAAAAATACCTTTTTCCTTCTGGCTTTTAACAATTAATCACTTACTTCAAAAATTCCTGGAATGGGTTGTCCAGGGAGGCTATGGATGCCCCCTCCCTGAAGGTGTTCAAGGCCAGGTGGGATGAGGCCTTGAGCTACCTGTTTTAGTGGGAGGTGTCTCTGCCTATGGTGAGGGAGTTGGAACTGGATGATCTTTGAGTTCCCTTACAACTGAAACCATTCTATGATTCCATGATTATATCACTTATCTCTCAAGGTGTACACTGGTTTCAATTGGACTCCCCTCCCCCTTTACATACACAAAGGCAGGGAGGAAACTAAAATCAATTAACACATTAAAACAAACAAACACCAAAAAACCCCCCAACTCTTTAGGCTTCAAAATGCCTATATTCATTGCAAAGTTTTCCTCCTACTTCAGTGCAAAGTCAATCACAGTAAAAAGTAAATTGGTTGCAACTTCAATACTTTTGTCAGGAGGGGAGAGCCCACAAGCAGTTCCCCACCACCACCACTGCTTCTGCCTACTGTGAGAGGCAAACCTCTTACCACTATCTTCCTTCTACTTTGCTTTTTCTTAAGCAACAGTACAACATAATACACAGAGAACAACAGTACGAAGAGACAAACAAGACATAAAACAGTGACACTTAATATCACCTTTTACAATTCTGATACTTGGAATGCTTCAGTATTTACCAAAAATTCCAACTCCTCCTGATCTATTTAGTCTATAACTGATTACATGTTCCCCTGTCTTTGCGGGCACTCATTCTTCCAGTGTCTCTTCAGCGTACAATAGGCACAGTGGTCCCTTCCTAAGTTGTTCTGAAATTCTCCATGCCCCCTGCAGTTATTCCCTCTTCCTCTGTTACTCCCAGGTTCTAAAACCAATACCAGTGTGTCTAGTGGGAACAAACTAATCACACAATCTTTTTGCTATTCTGGATGATTTCTTAGAACAATAAACATATTTGCATAGATAATTTCTTCCCACTTGGCCTCTCTTCTTAGGAAAAGCATTAACTACAACAGAGTATTATACTTCAGGGTCCCATTAAAAGGCCATTTTTGCCTGCCACCAAGTTCATAAATAGGCCACCACCGATTACAAAACTTTATTAAAATTTTCTTGTGCACCTCCTTGTTTGCTGAACCCTTTAAATCTTTTTAACGTGCTAATATGCACCCAATGGGGCTTTTATTCCACTCTGCGAATTTCTCATCTTTTACTAATGAACATCCCTGTTACAATTCGAAAATGCCCTAATCCACTTCACCCACAAGCCACAGTTAGGGCAGGTAAAATCAAAACTTTCTCCCGGGTACATGTCCCGGTATATCTCAAACTGCTTTTCACAATTCAGCTAAGATACATGGAGTACAGATTCCTATGATGTTCATGACAGTACCCAGACACATTCATATGATGGCTCTAATTTAGCACCAAAATACCAAGATCATAGTTACAATGGGTCAATTAGCATTTAAAACACTTATGAAATCACTTTGCTGTGTTTCCAACAGCAGAAAAAAATGCCCAAATACCCTCCTCCCATTTCTGCTTGAAAGTATACCCTAGAATGGCATTAGTCCTTCTAGCCACAAAGAGCACATTGCTGGCTTATAGTCAGCCTCCCATCAACTGGGATCCCCAGATCCTTTTCCCCTTCACTGCCTTCCAACAGTTCAGTCCAAAACCTAGAGTGATACCTGGTATTATTTTTCCCCAGGTGCAAGACTCTACACTTGCCCTTGTTGAATTTCATTAAATTTCTTCCTGCCCAGCCTTCCAGCCTGTCCAAGTCTCACTGAATGTCAGCACAGCCTTGTGGTGTGGCATCCACTCCATCCAGTTTGGTGTCATCAGCAAACTTGCTGACAGTGTACTCTGTTCCCTCATTGATGAATATGTTGAACAGAACTGGTCCCAGTACTGACCCCTGTGAGACGCCACTAGCAACAGGCCTCCAACTACACTCCATCCCATTAACCAGCCCATTGGCCATTATTGTATTGACAAAATTGTTTCAAAAACCACATACATAAATAAAACACACATTATATTACTAAGGTAGTTCGAGAGATCTTGAGTCTCCCATAACAAAACCATAGGGACAGAGGCCCATCCCAAGGCAATGGACCTGCTCATCCCAAGATACTTTAATATTGTTATTCTATTCCATATTCTGATATCATAGCTTATAAGGCAGTGTCTGACTGACACCATTCCCTTCTCCTTCCTGCCTTTCCCCCTTCACTCCTGCTCTCCGGGAACAGTGCATGTTCCTTATCTCATGGTTTGTGGGGAAGATGGCTACTGAGTGGCAGGAAATGGAGCTGCGTCATGCCACCCACTGAGGCCTTGCAGGCCCCAGATGGGGAGGGCAGTTTTGGCCTACCCTCAGGCCAGCTGAGAGTGAAAGGGGTGGAGAATTCTAGAAGACCTGTTGGGCTTAATGCGTTTTGTACTTATTCTACCTGATTACCTTTTGTATATATTCTCTTGTAAATAGAATTTCTCTTTAAAGTTCCAATCAGCCTGTAGTATTCTCATTCTTACTCTTCAAAAGGTGTAAGAGTCATTTCTGTCCTCGAGATCAGGGTAGCTTGTGGCCCCAAAATGGAACAGTTCCATACTCTCAAAATCTTATTCCAGGACTATGGTCAGAATACACTCCAGGAGGGACCCAATGTCTCACCAAATTCTAGGAAAGAACTTTGTTTACCCCCCTCCACCTAACCCTGAGGCCAGACCTCCTATGGGGAAAGAGCTTTCCTTCACTCTTTTTATCCAAGAGCAAGGCATCCTATTGTGACTTACAGGCTCCCCTTTCCCAGAAACATGCCTATTCAGCACCAGTGGCCCTTGTCTCTCCCTGTGGTGAGCTGTATGAGTTGGAGAGCCCTCCCAAGAAATCCTGGGGGTACCCTCAGGGGTTCTGGTCCCAGCAGATCCCACAGTTGGACAGAGAACCTCCCATCTGAGCTGCCAAATAGGACTTGTGGAAAGAATCCCACAACTTGTAGAGAGTTATGACGTATGTATTTTTGTTACAGTACTGGGTGACAGGGGGGATCTCTCCATTAAACCCGCACACAGTGCACCTGCTCAGGTAGCTATTTATGCTACAAAAACCAGACATATTCAAAACAAGACTAGTGTTAGCACAATTTATGAGAATAGTTGGGGTTATTACAATAATTTCCTGGAACTCATTTCCATAATGCCCCTCCTCTTCATGCATGCTCATCACCATCTGTTGGTCATCTTTTGGGGTCTTTCTGATGAAGGCTGATGTCTTCCTTGGTTTGTCCTTTTTACTTTATGACCAGATTTGCTTATCTGGCACCAACTATGGGTCACATTCTTGGCCAAAGTTTCAGACGTTCTCATCTTTGAATACAGTATTCTTCTTTCCATGTGTCCCAGTTTGAGGCCATGAGCTACCCAGGGCCAGGGGACAGAAAGTAACTCTTATTCCTTTTATAAAGTAAGAATCAAACTACTGCACACTGATTGGAAGTTTAAAGAGAGATTTTATTTACTAGTACATATATGCAAAAGGCAATCAGGTGGAATAAATACATCTACAAGCTAAGCCAAGTCTATCAGATTAAAACCATCTAGAATCCTCCACTCCTTCTATCCCCTGCAAGGCCTCAGCAGGCCAGATGATGCAGCTCAAAATTCGCTACTTGCTAGTAGCTGTCTCCCACACACAAACCATGAGGTAAGTACAGATGTGTGCTCTTTGATGGGAAGGGGAAGGGGAAGGGGAAGGAGAAGAGAAGAGAGCAGTATCAACCAGTCACTAGTTTATAAGTGGTGATACCAGAAAATGATATTGCTATATCCTGGGAGGGCCGGGTCCATTCCCTGTAGTTTTCTTAAGGAAATCTAGGACCCCTCAAACTACTACACCATGGGAGATTTCCTGTGTCTCTTCATGCTTAAATCTCTTTGTTTTGTTTATACCTGATTTATGATGCTTTATACAGTTAATGTCTACCTAAGTTACTGCATTCTATATTTTCTATCCCCTCTTTCCCATATCAATGGCACTTATTTATATCATAAATAAGTACATAAATTTATGTACTTATTTAAGTAATAAATTATTTCTTCTTGTCACTTAGCCACTGATGTGGACTACCCATACAATCTGTCTGGATGAAAAAATAATACATAGACAACAGAAATGAGAGCAAATTATTTTTTGTGTTATAAAGGTACTATGTTATACTACTGCTTCTTCAGGAAAGATTGTCACTCCAGGAGCTAGCACTATATTTGAGACATTTAAGAATGTTTTCTGACAACCTTAAACATAGGTTAATTGATTATGTAATTTTGTATCAATCTTCTGCAGTGATTTTTTAATCTCCCTAAGATATCAGAGGTGGTGGTGAAGAGTGGAAAATATTGAAATTGTGTTATGTAATAATCTTTCTTATTTATGTTACCTTGAACTTGCTTGGATTACTTCCTTTAAGTCTCTGGTTATTTCTGAGGATTATGGCTTGATCAATATGCTTTGGAGTGATGTCTGTAAGTCTTAAAGACCACATCTTCCAAATTTACAGCTTCCATTTTTTCCCACATTTGTATTTTATTTCCTTATCTCCCCAGTAAAAAAACTGCAGATGTTAAAAAGTTCTCCTCTGTATTGTTAACTGTCATTACACATGGCAATGGTGGTTAGGGAATCCAGTCTATCTCTAGCAGGTGTGCCTTTGCTAACATTGGGGAAAGCATCCCCTCCACCTCACTAGGAGTGTACATCAAATGCACCTATAGTCACAAAGGAGTTAATTTTCCTGTCTAATTAAGCTAATTAGGTGTCAGGCTGACTTACAGGCCCTGGATGGTTCAAATCACTTGAATTTCTACCCATTAAATCCCTTTTTTATCTTTTTCTTTTCCCAATTTTTTACCCTTCAACATTCTCTTGTATGCCCAGATAAATCTCTCATCCCTTGGTTTTTTTTTTTTCTTTTTTTTTTTTTCACGTCTATTCAGGATACATTTCATGGTTACCCTGAAAATTACTACCTTGGGTGAAACCATCCCCCTTTCCTGTCTCTAATGTTTCCCATTTCTGCTGTTTCTCGTGTTGCTGTCTTGTTACTGCAGTCACCAGCCAGCTGTTACATTCCTCTTTGCTCTTTATAATGCCTTGTAGTTTCTAATGCTGTTATCTTACTAGTGGAGCCACAGGTCAACTCTTGGCCTTCTGCACTTATTCCCTAATGCTTTCTCTATCACATGTTGAGTTAATATGAGAAGGTGCTGTGTGATCCCACCTCTGAGCCTTAGAACCTGCAAGCAACTCCTGTGATTCCCTCCATGGTCTGTACATGGGCTGTACAGGCTCTCCTAGACACTGCCTGTAATAGTGTGGTGTCAGTAGCTGTAGTCTGACATTTTGGAGGGAGACTTTTTAAGCTCTATTGTGAGTCACACAGGAAACACAAGACACGTAAAAACAATTACACCACCGTAAAATTAATAGTTTAAGATGACTGTAATAGCACATGCTGGAAGACCAACTCTTTGGTATTACTTGAGCATTTGCATGAAATTGTCCTTGAAATAAGGCATCTTTGCAATGGAATTGGTCAGAAAATAGAGTGCCTTCTCAACAGGTGTGTGAACCTATTCATTTGTCTGCTCATCTCACTTCTTCCTCCTGGCCTATTTGAGCTATTTAATGTATTTATTGTAAAGTAATAGTATGAGAGAGTAAAATTCTGTTTGAAATATATAAAAGGTCTTGAACCTAGGTCTTCAACAACCTGTGATTGCTCTTTTTTGTAAAATAAATTAGTCTAGAATGAGACTTACTTTTGCTTCTCTTCCCATTCCTTCCCAAAGTTTTAAAAAAATTGCTTCAAGCTTTTTGGTTTTGTTGTTGAACAGAATTGGCATTTCTATTTTATGCGGTAGAAAATTTGAGAATAGGACCTGAGGGTATTTATCACCTTGCAATGCTTAGAGCTCAGCCTGGTAACAGTCTGAATGTGTAATCATCTCAAACTCAGCTGTGAGGAATTATGGTATTAATTTGGAGGTCAAATGTCAGTCAAATAACACCTAGAACCTAAATCACTTTAGTCCTCAGAGCTGTAATCCCACATTGACAATAAGAAATTTGGTTCAATTTCTTATATTTGTTTAAATAATAGTAAGAAAAAGAAATAATCATTAGAAGAAGCATGGTACTCTGCTTTAAATTATTGGATCATCACAGGAATATGTAGAATAAAACAAAGACTAAAGCATAACTATATTAATGAGTGTAAAGGATTAGGACAGGACTGATCACTAAAGGAATGGCAGACACTCTCTATTAACCCCTTTCCCTTCCCAAAGGGGAAGAGAAAGGAGGAATAAGTGAGAGTTATGTATTGTAAAAGAAAGCTAAATGACCTTTAATTAAAATAATAACAATAAAACACAATATGTACAAGTATACACAAAGCTTAATTCTGAACCTAATCCTCCTGATGGCAGTTAGACACCATCACCACAGATGCTGTGGCAGGTACTGGGGAAATCTCAGACTAGACTCAGTGGCAGATGGCAACTGGATTCAGGAGATGGATTCAGGAAGTGGATTAAGCAACTTGTGATCAGAATCAAAAGCAGAATGGACAGAGTCCTCTTCAGACATCAGCCATTGAAGAAGAGACCTTGACTCTTGTGAGTCTTGTGTGTTTCTATAGAAGCATAAGCAAGAACCATGTTGCATATCAGTCTTTGGTAGCAACTATAAGCATCAAACATTATCACTGCTAGAAGCAAACACTGCCTGCAAAAAAATGCCATTAACTTCAGAAAATGCAGTCACTTCAAAAATAGTTAGCTGAGAAGAGAAATCACTGCACAGAATTAGTTCTGTTCTAACCCAAACCAGGACAATGAACTATATGTGAATGATTGGCTCACCAGAATCTCTTGGTAATACAGGAGCTTTGCTTCAAATGGGTTTTACGTCATTCAAACTGGAACATATTTTTAAAGCCCATTGTATTTGCAAAGACAAAAGAAAAAACCTCTACACCTCACTAGTGAAGATAGCTTGTTTTAAAATAAGATTGTTCCTAGTGCAGGATGTGAGTCGTGTTCCGATTTCAGTCTGGCAAAGTACCAAGAGCATTGAAACTGATGTATTGTAAGGAGATGAACATGTACAGAGAGTTCAGATTATTTTCACTAAAATGTCACTAGTATTACACTTCAGTCTTTAAAAATCACTGCCACCATACTTTACTCTTACTCAACTATAGACATTTTTATTTTATATTTTATCCGTAGTCTTAATTAAAGTTTTAATTAAGTGTTTTTAGACTTTCAGGCAGTGGTGCTGACTTTTTGACTTGGACTCGTGTCCTCCAGCAAGAACTCAAAATATCACCACTTTGAAGTTTGAAATGCTTTTTAAAATGGATAGCACTCTTTCTGAATTCAGGATATAGAAAACTTTATGACACCATTTTTTGAAATCAAATGAACCTGAATGATGAACAACAATGAGGTAGATAATGTCTCCAAAACTAAGAGTAGAGGGTTCAAATATGTAGTGTTTTGTGGTTTCAGGTTCTCTTTTTTCTGTGACTGTTGTTCTCAGTCAATAAAAGAGCTGAATCAGAGTTCTGAGTTCCAAAGTTGGTCTTTTGTGTAGCAATTGCCAAGACTGATGTGGTTAGGTATAAGGATGTTTGCCTAGTTCTAGAGTTTTCAAGGAAAACAGGAACAAGCATTTCAGATATAGATGGTGGAGTCAAGTGGCATGTTGCCCTTCTGCTTGCTGTGTTTCCAAACAACCTTCATAGGTTTAACCAGTATACTGAAAACATTAAAAGGTTTAATCCTAACACAAAGTAATCCTCTATCCTAAAGGTCATTGTGAAATTCTTCCCTTTGGTATGATCATGACCTAGAAACAGCCCCCATTTTGAATACAAATTACAGGTGCCTTGTATATGAACTACCTGTGAAGTTGGCTCTTTCTAGCTAAACTGACTGGTAGCCCCTTTCCTGATTATACTCCTACTGGCATGTGATATTTCTTTTTAAAGTAATAATGTTTCTGTCAGCTACATAGGCTTGCTTATGTGTTCTTTCAGTAATCTATAAAAGACAAATTTGAAAAAAGAGGAAACATCTTGTATATCTTCACAGTGTAGTTTCCATGTGTGTAACAGAAGACAAGATGACATTGCTCGAGCCCTTACTTGAGCCTACTTGTATACATTTACAGATCAAATGCCTGATCAGGATCCAAGAACTTACCTTTGTGGTGGTTTGGCCCTGGTTGGAGGCCAAACACCCACCAAAGCCCCTCTATCACTCTCCTTAGTTGGACAGGGAAGTGGTGGAAAATAGAACAAAAGACAATTATAAGATAGAAGCAATCTAGTAATAATGGTATGCTCAAGCAATAGACTGTGCATGTAAGTGAAAGTAAAGACATTCTCTGCTTCTCATCAGCAGACAGTGGTGTGGTCTTGTGAAGCTTCTATGCACAGTGGTTCCTCTGGAAGACAAACACCACAGACGAATATATTCCCACTTCTTTCTTTCACTTTGTTCCTATATATGTGCTGATGTCATATGGCATGGAATACCCCTATGGCAAATCGGGGTCAGCTGTCTCTGCTGTGTCCCCTCCCAAGGGCTTGCCCACCCCTCAGCGTATTCTCAGAGTGGAGAAATGTTGGAAAAACACAGCCTGGATACTTGTTCAGCAGTAGCCAAAACTCTGGTGTGTTATCAACTACTGCTGCAAAACACAGCACTAGAGAGATGTTTTGAGGAGGATTAACTCCAGCTCAGCCAAGTCAAATGCAATGTTTTAGTTTTTAACAGATTTATTAAATGTAGTATCTGATATCATTCTGATAAGAAATCCCATTTTTAATAAATCAAGCACCTCTAGGAATTAATATTGGATGATAAATTAATTAATCATTCTATCATGCTGCATAAGGCCAGTGTGTAATTAACAAAGAATTGAGAGGTTCAAGACTGTGTTGGTTTGAGCTAATTGGAGAATTTGTGTGAAAAAT
>VWZI01009262.1:16079-28764 GCA_013396835.1 Psilopogon haemacephalus
CTCTTAAAAGGTAAACCAACATAAAATAATTGTTTGGTTTGGTTGGTTTTCTTTTGGTTTGTTTTGTGTGGCTGTTTTATTTTGGATGTTTTTTTTTTTAATCAGATGTAAGATTTCTGTCATCATGCATAACTCAAGGGGGGCAAAGAATAAAACTTGGTGGTGAAAATAGTATTTAATTTACCATCTGAAACCCATGCTCCGTTGCTTTTGTTTTGTGGTTTCTTTCCATCTGTGCCTGCCTCTTTACTAGCCCATTTTTGTGTCTGATGCTGGCAGTAGCTGTGGAGACACGAGGTGCCAGTGATGGCTCTTCTGAAGGATCTGGTGTTTTGGTGCTCTCAACTCAAGGTGCTCAAGGGATCTGTTGCTCTCACTTGGTGCAAGAGCTTGAGGAAGGAGCAGGAACCTTGTACTCATTAGGATATCTGTGCAGGGTTCCCACTCTCCTTTGGCTACACCAAGGCATCTGTGCCTTCTGACAAAGCCATGAGGAGCAGTCCAGCCCAGGCCCTGCTCTTCTACCTAATCAGCCTCAAGCCCTCAAGGGAATATCAGATGCTGTGGTGCAGGGAGATTTGAGCACTCTTCCCTTCAACCTAATGCTGTCTACTCTTCACCTACCCTGTCAGACATCTTTGGAAGAGCAAAATATGTTTTTGGTTTTTTTTTTTCCTCACCATTGATTTCTCCCCCTCCTTTTTTTTTTTTTTTTTTTTTTTCCTCCTCGAGAGTTTCANTTTTTTTTCCCCCTTCAAGAGATTCAAGACTTTTGGGTAGCTGTGGACAGTGATGTGGTCTCTCCTTAGCCTCCTCTTTTTCAAGCTGAACAGCCCCAGGTCCTTCAGTTGCTCCTCATGGTATTTGTTCTCCAGGCCCTTCCCCAGCTTCATTGCCCTCCTCTGCCTTCGTTGCCACCCTGAATAGTCAGTGAGAGTAGTAGGAATCCCCACAGGGTCATTTGTTCCTTTTGTCTTGAGCAAGACCATTAGGATAGAATGAATCAGAGAATCAACGAAGTTGGAAGAGATCTCTAAGCTCATCCAGTCCAATCTATCACCCAGCCCTAGCCAATCAACCAGACCATGGCACCATGGCCTCCTCTTGAACACCTCCAGGGATGGGGACTCCACTACCTCCCTGGGTACCTCATTCCAATGCCAATCACTCTCTCTGGCAAGAACTTCCTCCTAACATCCAGCCTGAACCTGCCCTGGCACAGCATGAGACTGTGTCCCCTCCTTCTGTTGCTGGTTGCCTTGCTTCTGCCTGGTGGTGGTCGAAGGTGTCTAAGGACAGGTTTCACATCACACTTCTTTTTGAATCTTTACCCACAGTGGCAACATACAAATATTTAAATTTCAATTGCAGTAAATATGTCTATAGAACAGTGTCTAAAAATACATGGTAGTGTGGGAGAGAAAAAGTGGAATATAAAGAAAAAGTGGAATATAAAGGGGGGTTTGGAGTGGATGATCTTTTGAGGTCCTTTTCAGCCCCTGTGATTCATAGAATGGTTTAGGTTGAAAGAGACCTCAAAGATTTAGAGAAGCAAACCATGGCTTCCCAAACTAATAGAAGAAGAGATTTAAGAATCAGAGTAGTGTTTGTAGTTCTTCAGCCAACACAGGGAAATGCAAGGGGTAAGTATGGGTTTCATATTTAGAAGTTAGTATTTTTACCGTGATGTATGGTAAAAAGGGAGATCAAAGGAGGTTCTCCTCCCTCTCTGCTCTGTCCTGCTGAGACCTCATCCTGAGCACTGCCTTCACTTTGGGGCGCCTCAGTTTCAGAGGGACAGGGATCTGCTGGAGAAGGTCCAGCAGAGAGCTATGAGGATGCTGAGGGGACTGCAGCACTGCCTGGGGAGGAGAAGCTGAGGGACCTGGGGCTGCTTAGGCTGCAGAAGACTGAGAGGGGATTGAATCAATGTTTAAAAGCATCTGAGGGCTAAGGGTCAGGAGTGGGGGAACAGGCTCTGCTCACTGCTCCCTAGGATAGGCCAAGGAGCAATGGATGGAAGATGCAACAGGAGGCTGCAGCTCAACACAAGAGGCAACTTCTTGACTGTGTGGGTCCCAGAGAAGTGGCACAGGCTGCCCAGAGAGGTTGTGGCGTCTCCTTGTCTGGAGCCTTTCAGACTCTGTCTGGATGTGTTCCTATGCGCCCTGAACTAGACTGGATGGCCCTGCTGTGGCAGAGGGGTTGCACTTGGTGATCTCTTTGGGTCTCTTTCAACCCCTGTCATCCTCAGAGCCTGGGATCCTGTGAACTTATTTCCATGTTTCTTCTGAATGTGCCTCTAAGGCTTCTGATTTTTATTCTGTAAACAGTGGCACTCTTGCTATACAAACATGTAAGAATCACAGAATCATTAAGGTTGGAAAAGACCTTTAATGTCAACTCCAACCATCAATCCAACACCACTCTGCTAACTAAACCATGTCCCAAAGTGTTAGTAATGACACTGAAACTACTACCCTGATGCTGCATGTCTCAGTGTGCTATAAACCTGCGTCCCTTTGCTTCAGGAGTGAGGCAGCAACTGGTCATGATGTGAGAATCCTAGAATCAGTCAGGGTTGGAAGGGACCACAAAGATCAACCAGTTCCAACCCCCCTGCCATGCCCAGGGACACCCTACCCTAGATCAGGCTGCCCACAGCCTCTGCCAGCCTGGCCGAAAACACCTCCAGGAATGGGCCCTCAACCACCTCCCTGGGCAACCTATTCCAGGCTCTCACCACTCTCATGCTCAACAACTTCTTCCTAACATCCAGTCTGAATATCCCCATTTCTAGCTTTGTTCCATTTCCCTCATCCCTATCACTACCTGACAGCCTAAAACATCCTTCCCCAGCTTTCTCGTAGCCCACTTCAGATACTGCAAGGCCACAATAAGGGAGCCTTCTCCACTCCAGACTGAACAGCCTCAACTCCCTCAATCTCTCCTCACAGCAGAGCAGCTCCAGCCCTCTCCTCATCCTTGTGGCCCTTTTCTGGACACCTTCCAGCACATCCATAACCCCCTTGTCCCAGGGGCTCCAGAACTGGGCTCTTTGTTGGAGTGAGAAGATTTTATATATGTGATATTTCATGGAATAGAATCATAGAATGGTCTCGGTTGGAAGGGATCTCCAAAGTTGGTGTAGTCCAGCCCCACTCTGCAGTAAGCAGAGGGATCCTCTGCTAGATCAGGCTGCCCATTTCTCTTGGCTTCCATGGGAGTCTGTTGATCCATTTGCTTATTGCAGCTGGGTGGAGGAGGAGATGGACTGGAACTTGCCACATTTCCCTTGGCCCCAGCTGGGATGTTTTTCTACCAAGAGATTTTGGAGTCCTTTCTGTTGTTTCTCCACTTGTAAGATGGGACCATGGGCGATGCACATTTCCTTTGCTCTGCTTCAGAGTTGGGCTGACTCTTATGTTTCAGTCATGCTCATTGCCTAGACAATTTCATTCTCATCCTATTAACTGTATTAATTGAAGTAGAATCATCCCACCATTATGTTAGTGCAACTGAGAGGGGATCTTGGCCCCAGGTCCTGTAACCTTTTCCCTGTCTATATTCTCTGTGCTTAACTGGTTCACTGTTTTTCTTCAGGAGGTCTTGTTTGGGATTCCTCATTTAACCAGTTCTGTTCCCTTGATTCTCTACTGTCCCTGCCCATGGCAGGGAGGTTGGAACGAGATGATCCTTGTGGTCCCTTCCAACCCAGATTGATTCTATGATTCTGTGACTCTTTGACTAGATGATTCCATGATTCTTTGGTTCTTTGATTCTATGATTCTTTGGTTCTTTGATTCTATGGTTCTGTAGTTCTATGGTTCTGTGGTTCTTTGGATCTATGGTTCTCTGATTCTTTGACTCTATGATTCTTTGGTTCTGTGATTCTTTGGTTCTATGGTTCTTTGGTTCTATGGTTCTGTGATTCTTTGGTTCTATGTTTCTATGATTCTTTGACCCTGATTTTTTGACTCTGGTTCTATGGTTCTTTGACTCTATGGTACTTTGACTCTATGATTCTTTGGTTCTGTGACTCTATGGCTCTGTGATTCTTTGGTTCTATGTTTCTATGATTCTTTGACTCTGATTTTTTGACTCTATGGTTCTTTGACTCTATGGTTTTTTGACTCTATGATTCCTTGGTTCTATGATTCTATACCCATGTGCTAGGATTCTCTCGTAGTTTGTTTTCTGTATTTCAACATAAAATAAATTAAAAGAAAACAATTACATTTAGAAGAGTATGTTTTAGAAGAGTCTCTTTGGCAGTATGTGTCAGAGCAGGCCATGACAAGGAGCATAAGCTGTGGAGTCCTCTTCCTTTCACACCACCTTTATTAAATGCTGCACTCCAGCTAAATCTCGGCGCCTAACAGGGCCTCCTTGCGACATGCCATCAGCTTTGGAACATGTAGGTACTGAAAAGGGAGATGATATCAAGCCTCCCACTGCTAGTCTTGGGCACCTGACCCGCAGAGCTTCCCAGAGGGGGGAAGCAAGCTGTGTTTCTTTGCCTTTGCAATGAGAAGGGACATGTGTCTCCTTGCATTCAGCTGCGTTGCCTCACGCCACGCCACACCGAGTGACCCAATGCGACATGACAGCAGAGGTAAAGAATCAGAGGGTTGGGTTGTGGTTGTGGGGTTTTTTTTTGTTTGTTTTGGGTGTTTGTTTGATTACTGCAGTGAAATAATTGTGCTGGAGACAGGAGATGGGGGTGAAGCTGTCTGGTGCATGCCCTAAATACATGAGCTGGTGCAGGGTGCACGGGCAGGCTTCCTAAGCGCTGCTTAATGCGCTGGGAAGAGGTCTTTAAAGCAGACATTGCAGTGTCCTTGTTAGGCACTGTGCCTATTCTTAGACAAATAGTTGACAGCAGCATTCTCCTGCCCTAAATCAGATCAAATTTCCTTTGAAGTCAGCCTTTTCTCTTTGTTTGTTTTTGGGATTATTTTTTTTTCCTCCCTTCCCAGGATCTGATCCAGCCACGGCAATATTTCATTTTCTGGAAACAGGTCTTGTGTCTCTGGGTGTGCATAGAGCCATGCTAAGACTGCAGCAACCTCCTCTCTTGAAGGACTCCACACCTGGAGAGAAAGGAGGAGTTTGAGTTTTCAGTAGGCAGCCAGTGGGGAAAAAAAAAAATAAAAAAAATCAGTAATTTCTTTTTCCTGGTTGTGTGTCAGAGACCAATACCACCACAAATTTATGTTTGTTATTGGAGGGTAGGATTGAATATTCCCAAACTTTGAATCATAGAATCAATCAGGGTTGAAAGGGACCACAAAAATCATCTAGTTCTAGCAAAATGAAGTCCCCATCCCTGCAGATACTCAAGGTGAGGCTTGAAAGTGCTCTGAGCAACCTGATGTACGTGAGGATCATAGAACTGGTCAAAGTTGGAAGGGACCCCAAGGATCAGCCAGTCCCAACCCCCCTGCCATGCCCAGGGACACCCTACCCTAGAGCAGGCTGCCCACAGCCTCTGCCAGCCTGGCCCTAAACCCCTCCAGGGATCTGGCCCTGACGATTTCCCTGGGCAACCCATTCCAGTCTCTCACCACTCTCATGCTCAAAAACTTCCTCCTCACCTCCAGCCTCAGTCTCCCCACCTTCAGCTTTGCTCCATTCCCCCCAGTCCTGTCACTTCCTGATAGCCTCAAAAGTCCCTCCCCAGATTTTTTGTAGCCCCCTTCAGATCCTGGAAGGCCACAATAAAAGGTCCCATGGGAGCCTCCTCTTCTGCAGCCTGCACAGCCCCAACTCTTTCAGGCTGTGCTCACAGCAGAGCTGCTGCAGCCCTCTGAGCATCCTCGGGGCCCTTCTCTGCACACCTCCAGCATCTCCACATCCCTCTTGTCCCAGGGGCTCCAGCACTGGATGCACTACTCCAGGTGGGCTCTCAGCAGAGCACAGCAGAGGGGCACAATCCCCTCCCTGGCCCTGCTGCCCACACTGCTCCTGCTGCAGCCCAGCCTCTGCTTGCCTTTCTGCCCTGCAAGTGCACACTGCTGCCTCATCTTGAGCTTCTCATCCACCAGCACCCCCAAGTCCCTCTCCTCAGGGCTGCTCTCCAGCCCTGCCCAGCCTGTATGGAAACAGCTCTGCTTTGCTTTCCTCATTATTGACTATTTGAACTGCCACAACCTGGCTGATTCTATTCCATCCTATTCCATTCTGTTGCATTCTATTGGCTCTGGAATGGGTTGCCTAGGCGGGTGGTTGGGACCACTTCCCTGGAGGTGTTTAAGGCAAGGCTGGATGAGGCTCTAGTCTAGGGTAGGGTGTCCCTGCCCATGGCAGGGGGGTTGGAACTAGATGATCCTTGTGGTCCCTTCTAACCCTGACTCATTCTATGATTCTATTCCATTCCATTCTGTTCTATTGTGTTCCATTTTATTCCATTCCATTGTATTCCAATTTATTCCATTCCATTCTATTTCATTCTAACAGCTACGTTAACAAGTTGCAGTTTAGGGCACAAGCCAAAAACCCAAGTGAAAAATGTGCTACCCTCTCTAATCTCTCAACCTTCCTCCCTTTTTTTTTTTTTTTTTGGAATCCCATCTGAAAGACTGTGAAATACACCACCTCATTTTCCTTTGTTTCCCCATGCCCCCACACCTCCCAGAGCTGTGCAAGAAAGATTGTTTGCCTGAATATTTCATCCATGCCCATCTCCGGAGCGCTGCAGCTGTGATGAGCAAATCTGTTCTCATGGCATCTCTAGCCCCAAGGCAGGTAGAAAACCCAGACAGGCATCCAAACTCTGGTGTCTGCTTGGACCAAACCTGGGTTTTGGACCACCTGAGCTTCTCATCAGCAGTTCTGTCATCTTTAAGAGCTCGATTGTGGTCCTGAAGTCAGTCTCTTATCTCATTACCCAACCGACCCCCCAGATGTTTAAAAATTGAAGTGCCAGGTGCCAACTCTTTCCCAACTTTCAGCTTTCCAGTTATTTTTTTTTTTTTAATTTATTTTTTAAACCAGCAAATGATAAAGGGAAAGCTTGGTGTTCCCAGTTTAGATCTTTCTCAAAATTCAAGTGTAAATCTGAAGGGGCCACCTGTAAGCCCTAAAACCTGAAGAGTTTTGGACACAGTAAAAACAAATTGCTTAAAGCAAACCTGCCAGGTGCTTGCATCAGGCTTTAAGAACGTTGCACTGAAGAGCCAAAATTTGTGTTCTGACAGTTCCAAGGTTGATTTTCTGTTCTTTGGGGGGGTGACCTTTCTTCTGTTTTGCATCAAGAAACTGAGGGGCTGGGTAAAGGAATAATATGAGTGTAAATAAACTGCTGAAGAACAGCTTATGTACAGTTTATGGCAGGATGAGGGGTAATAGGTTTAAACTGGCAGAGGGGAGATTGAAACTCTATGTTAGGAAGAAGTTGTTTGCAGTGAAGGTGGTGAGACACTGGCACAGGTTGCCCAGGAAGGTTGTGGATGACAGAAACACAGAATCTGATTTTTGCCCACATTCTGTCATCCACAACCACCCTGCCCTTTCCACAGCCCTGACTTCTGTGATTCATGCAGAGACAGATCACAGCTGGGGGCTCTGAGCTTCTGGCCACCACAAAACCAGTGAAGAGATGAAAGGAAATGCAGTCTGAAGCTACACAATGCCTACAGAACCATAGAATAGTTCTGCCTGGAAAAGACCTTCAGGATCATCAAGTCCAACTGTTAAGCCAGCACTGCCAGGTCACCACCAAACCCTGTCCCTCAGCACCACATCTGCACTGCCAGGTCACCACCAAACCCTGTCCCTCAGCACCACATCTGCACTGCCAGGTCACCACCAAAGCCTGTCCCTCAGCACCACATCTGCACTGCCAGGTCACCACCAAAGCCTGTCCCTCAGCACCACATCTGCACTGCCAGGTCACCACCAAAGCCTGTCCCTCAGCACCACATCTGCACTGCCAGGTCACCACCAAAGCCTGTCCCTCAGCACCACATCTGCACTGCCAGGTCACCACCAAAGCCTGTCCCTCAGCACCACATCTGCACTGCCAGGTCACCACCAAAGCCTGTCCCTCAGCACCACATCTGCACTGCCAGGTCACCACCAAAGCCTGTCCCTCAGCACCACATCTGCACTGCCAGGTCACCACCAAAGCCTGTCCCTCAGCACCACATCTGCACTGCCAGGTCACCACCAAAGCCTGTCCCTCAGCACCACATCTGCACTGCCAGGTCACCACCAAAGCCTGTCCCTCAGCACCACATCTGCACTGCCAGGTCACCACCAAAGCCTGTCCCTCAGCACCACATCTGCACTGCCAGGTCACCACCAAAGCCTGTCCCTCAGCACCACATCTGCACTGCCAGGTCACCACCAAAGCCTGTCCCTCAGCACCACATCTGCACTGCCAGGTCACCACCAAAGCCTGTCCCTCAGCACCACATCCACACAGCTCTTTAGTCCCTTCAGGGGTGGGGGCTCCACCACTGCCCCTAGCAGTCTGCTCCAGGGCTTGACAACCTCTCTGCCACAAAATTGTTCCTGAAATCCAACCTAAACCTACGCTAGTGCAATCTAAGGACATTTTTTCTTGGGCTGCTGCATGTTCCTTGGGAGAAGAGATTGATCCTCACCTTACTACAGCCTAGAATGGTTTCGGTTGGAAGGGACCACAAAGTTTATCCAGTTTCAGCAGTCCCATAGGCAGGGACACCTCCCACTAGAACAGGTCACTCAGGGTCTCATCCAACCTGGCCTTGAACACCTCCAGGGAGATTGTGGATGAGAGAAGTACCAAATGTAATCAAAGATCACATTTGGTGCTTCTCTCATCCACAACCTCCCTGGGCAACCTGTGCCAGTGTCTCACCACCCTCACTGTAAAGAACTTCCTCTAAACATCCAGTTTCAATCTCCCCTCTGCCAGTTTGAACCCATTCCTCCTCATCTTGTCACCAGCTTCTAAGAGCAAGGGTGGGACCACCAATCTCAACAGCAACCAACCAAATTTCTACAACCTGGGTGATATTGGGCTCATGGGCTGGTGGCTGCAGAAGGCATGCAGCAAGCAGGGAGGCAAAGGGTTTGGAAACAGGTGGGCTTGAAGAAAGGGGGTGGGGAAAGTTAATCTCCTACAGCTGAGAGGAGTTATGGCCCTTGGCTGGAGTAAGGGTGGTGCTGGTACTTTGCTGCCAGCCTGGGCAAAAGCTCCTTCTCTGCTTCGTGGTTCAGCCAAAAGCTTTGCAGCGTGGGATCAGGTAGGTGTGGGATTTTACGTTTGGTGGTTTGTAGAAGGTCTTAAATTTTCTCTGGATTTGGCTGAAAGTCCTAATTCTTCTGGCCTGGAGAATAAAGTTAAAGAGAGGTGGCTGAGGGAGCTGGGGGTGGTTAGGGTGAAGGAGGAGGCTGAGGGCAGAGCTCATTGCTGTCTGCAACTCTCTAAAGGGATATGGTGGAGAGGCTGCTGCTGGGATCTGCTCACAGGGAATTGGAGACAGAACAAAGTGGAATGGCCTCAAGGTGAGGCTGGGGAGGTTTAGATTGGACATGAGGAAAAAGTTTTTTTCTGGAGAGAGTGGTGAGGGACTGGAATGAGCTGCCCAGGGAGGTGGTGGAGTCACCCACCCTGGCTGTATTTCAGGGTGGTTTGGATGTGGTGTTTGGGGCTGTGTTTTAAGGCGAACTTTGTGGAGTTCTAGGTTGGACTAAGTGATCTTGAGGGGTTTTGCCAACCTGCATGTTGCTGTGATTGATGCTGTATGAGCTGAAGAAGAGAGGCATCCTCAGTGTGTGGCCTGGGCATACTGCATGCCCTTGTGCCCCCAAGTCCTTGAAAGCTGCAACAGGTTTCCAGGAATCTCTTTGGGTTTTTGTTTTTTTTTTTCTCCATGGAATCATAAAATGGTTTAAGTTGGAAGAGACCTCAAAGCTCATCCAGTTCTAACCCCCTGCTATAGGCAGGGACACCTCCCACTAGATCAGGTCACTCAAGGACTCATCCAACCTGCATTTGAACACCTTCAAGGAAGGAGCAGCCACAACCTCCCTGGGCAACCTGTGCCAGTGTCTCACCACCCTCACTGCAGACAACTTGCTCCTAACATCCACTTTCAATCTCCCCTCTGCCACTTTGAACCCATTACCCATCTTGCTATCATTACAAGCCCTTGTCAATAGTCCCTCCCCAGCCTTCCTGGAGCCCCCTTCAGATACTGGAAGGCCACTCCAAGGTCTCCTGGAAGCCTTCTCTTCTCCAGGCTGTAGAGCCCAAACTCTCTCAAGACCTCATCCAGCCTGGCCTTGAACGCATCCAGGCAGGGAAACAGTGGAAGAGCTCTTCAGCAATATGGGCAACAGCATTTTGCAGCTGTAGTTTCCACTTGGCCAAGACACAAATGGATGTGAGACTTTTATTTAGTTTTCCTCCTCCTTCTTTTAAGCCTGTGTGACAAAGAATCAACTCAATCCAAATTTGAGGAACTATTTTTATTGTTTAAAAAAGAAAAACAAATGCTTCACAGCACCCAAACAAACCCTACCCTTTCCCTTCTAGCACTCTTACTGCATCAGTAGGTTTGTGGGGGGTTTTTTTGGGTGAAAGTGCTAGAATATACTGATTTTTGGAGGAGAGAAGGCAAATTGCAAGTGGAGAATCCCAGAGCTGGGTAACAGTGTTAGCAATCACTGCTGCCCCACCTGCTTGGCTGCAAGGTTATGATTAAACACAAAACTGAGAAATCTCAAAGGAAGAGTGGGGGAAAGTTAAGCTTTTAAATATTTTTCATTCTTCCCCTGGCTGAATTCCAATGGGCTAGGAAGGAGGCACTTTGCTAACTGACCTTTGCAAGGTCTCCCATTTGCTTAAGGAGCTACTTGAAGTAGATCAGTTACTATAGAATCTCAGAATGGTTTAGGTTGGAAGGGACCTCAAAGCTCATCCAGTTCCAACCCCCCTGTGCCATAGGCAGGGACACCTCCCACTAGAACAGGTTGCTCAAGGACTCATCCAGCCTGGCCTTGAACGCATCCAGGCAGGGATGTGTTCGGTTGGTTTGGTCTGGGTTTTTGTGGTGGTTTTGTTTTGGTTTTTTTTTTCTTTCTTTTTTTTTGTACTCATCTAAAATCCTTTCATGGTCTTATGGCAGATGAGCCTGATTACATGAAAGTTCACCTTTTCTCAAATCCTTGCCGTTTATCAAGCGGTTCCCTCACCTAAAGTAAAGCCCCAACCCAGCCACTGCTAATGCTTGATAAGATTTGTACCTGGGAGACTCTAAATTGCATTAATGCATAAAGGCAGCAGTGCCAGGCTCCCTATTGTTACAGTTATTAAAGCTGTGACTGAAATGATATCTTTCATATTGATCTCCAGGCTAGCAAGCTCTTATCCAGGAGCTTTGTTTCACATTAAAGGCACTAATGATTGTCTCCACGAAACGAGCAGCTTAACAGTTAGAAAAAAGTTAAATGGGGAGAAAAAAAAAAAAAAAATTAAAGAAATTAAAAAAAAATATATAGGAAAAGGGGAAAAAAAAGAACAACAAACCAAACAACCCAAACCTACCGAACTTTGATAGGCACCTTTGATAGTTCTTCGTTCCAGCATCTCTGGTAGCCACAAAGTGCAAGGCAAGCATTAAAAGGCCTTTTTAATAAAGTGACTTAAAAGAAATCAGTGGCATGGCTCACAAAAGCCTCATTTCCAGCAAGCTATGTTATTTAAATGTTTGTATTCCTTCCGAGCGGCTCAGGACCTTCCACAGCTGCCACAGCCTTGCCTGGAATTCCTCAAGTTATCTTCCTAGAGTTTGGTTGGTTTATTTGTTGTTTTTTAAAATTATTATTATTTAAATTCAGAGGTCTGGGGTTGGTTTATTTTCTTCTTGACTTGGTGTTTTCTTGTAATCTGAGCAAGTGTAAGTCCAGTCCATTTTCTACTTTGAGCAGAATTTCTCTAGAGGTAAAAGATGGGTGGAGGGGACAATCCAGACAGAGGTGTGCTGGCTGAGAGCATTCTTTTTTTTTTTGTTTGTTTGTTTGTTTGTTTGTTTGTTTTTTGTTTTTTTTGAGCAAGCAATTTGTTTCCTTCATGCAGAAAGAGAAACTCCTCTTCTCCCCTTAGCTTTGGGATGTCCCACCTGTGCAGCTCTCCAGCTGCAGCTGGAATAAACACACCTGCAAGCCAGGAGGCTTTGATTGAGGCTGGAGCTTGTGGCAGAGGGAGAGTATTACTCTTGCTCTGGCTAGGGGATTGGGCTCAATGATTTGGCCTGGATCAGGAGCAGTGTGGCCAGCAAGAGCAGGGAGGTTCTCCTTCCCCTGTGCTCAGCACTGCTCAGGCCACACCTTCAGTGCTGTGTCCAGTTCTGGGCCACTCAATTCAAGAGAGATGTTGAGGTGCTGGAAGGTGCCCAGAGAAGGGCAGCAAGGCTGGGGAGGGGCCTGGAGCACAGCCCCAAGAGGAGAGGCTGAGGGAGCTGGGGGTGTGCAGCCTGCAGAAGAGGAGGCTCAGGGCAGAGCTCATTGCTCTCTGCAGCTCCCTGAAGGGAGGTTGTAGCCAGGTGGGGTTGGGCTCTGCTGCCAGGCACCCAGGGACAGAGGACACAGCCTCAAGCTATGCCAGGGCAGGTTCAGGCTGGATGTTAGGAAAAAAGTCTTCCCATCAAGAGTGATTGGCATTGGAATGGGCTGCCCAGGGACGTGGTGGAGT
>VWZI01009263.1:1864-16375 GCA_013396835.1 Psilopogon haemacephalus
CCCAAGGCACCAAGGCAAAAAAAAAAAAAAAAAAAAAGAAGGCATTTCCTTGTCTTATAAGGAAATGTGCTAATTTTATGTATTTTTAAATTATGTGGGAATAGAATTAAAAAGGCAAAGCATACTTGTCACAATGAATCTAAAGTGTGATTTATGATATAATACATAGACATACAAAATGTTTATAATGCATTTTTCTCTAGTTTATTAATCATTCAGCTTCTATTCCTCTCATTTGAAATATATATATATAAGCATATAAATAAATATACTAATTTCTGTAGATTTAAACTAGAGTCTAATTGTCATATATATGAGAGTTAGACATACCCTTCATGTCTTTGTTTCTGTGACATACCTAAGCCAAAACTTTAAATGGCATCTATAAACACTTCCACAAAATTAATGTTTTAAGTTAAAAGTTGTCAAGGTATTACACTTATTGATAAATTACAAAATTCACCTTGTGATTAATTTCCTTAATACAACAGTTAGTGCAAACTCTTTGCTCTCAGCTGAAAAACGGATTTCTTTGTAAACAAAGATTTTATTGTTTTGAACTTTTTTCCAACCGGTAATTGGTGCTTTTTTTTTACTCTTTGCTCTCAGCTGAAAAACAGATTTCTTTGTAACCAAAGATTTTATTGTTTTGAACTTTTTTCCAACTGGTAATTGATGCTTTTTTTTTTTTTTTAGTTTGTTTTCACTTTTCCAGATGTTAAACTGCATTTTGTATCAGCTCTCACTCTTTTTTGAATGAGAATTTCTAATCACTGTTTTTTGAATGAGAATTTCTAATCACTGTGAATTTTTAAATCCCTTATGGTGTATCAGTTTCAAAAGTGAAATAGAGACAAAAATATTATCATCTTCCTTGTTTTTCATTCTTGTTGTTTTCTTTTTCCAAAGTGAAGCTGTTTGGAAGGAAAACTAGACTATTCAAAGTAGCCTCAGATGGTCATATAGTAATTATCAACACCCATGTGCATGGAAGATACAGTGCTAATTCAGATGTTTGGTTCTTAGAATACTGGTACAATCTAGCAAAAATGTTGCAGTACTATTGATAGCACTCTGGAGAACTGGAAAAATTCTATCAACAGTCTAAACTCACGTTTAACATGGAACAAGTTTGGAGCTGCAGTGACGTGATTTTTCACAGTACTACCCCTGTTTTGTGATATATCTTGTTATTATCATGTGCTTCATTAAGTTACATTAGTCACCTGCTTATGAGGAAAATCTAGTAGTTTCTACTAAATAAGTAATTTCTCAATTTAGAATAATAGAATGGAATTGTTTTAGTCAGAAAAGACTTTTAAGGCCATTGGGTTCAATTATTGTCTAACTCCTGTCTAACTCCACCAAGTCTGCTGTTAAACCATGCCCCTAACTCCTCCAGGAATGGGTATTCAACAATATCCCCAGGAAGCCTGTTTCAGTGTTTGATAACGCTCTCAGTGAAGAAGTTTCTCTAATATAAAATCTAAACCTCCCCTGGTGCAACTTGAGGATATTTCCTTTTGCTCTGTCACTTGTTACCAGGAAGAAGATACCATTACCCACATCACTACAGTCTCCTTTTAGGTAGTTGTAGAGAGCAATGTGGTATCCCCTTAGCGTCCATTTCTCCAGACTAAACAATCCCAATTCTCTCTGCTATTCCTCATGAGATGATCTTCAAAATACTCACACCATCTTCTTTGCCCTTGGGACACACTCAAAAATCTCAACTTGTTTCTTGTACTGAGTGGCTTTTTTATTATTAATAATC
This sequence comes from Psilopogon haemacephalus, assembly GCA_013396835.1. Taxonomy (NCBI): domain Eukaryota; kingdom Metazoa; phylum Chordata; class Aves; order Piciformes; family Megalaimidae; genus Psilopogon; species Psilopogon haemacephalus. The sequence goes on from VWZI01009263.1 coordinate 3,639, forward strand.
TGTTATGATTATTAATAATAATACTTTAAGAATATTAATTGTTAAATATTAATATTTTTTAAACCGGGAAAATTCCCTGAGATTCTTTGGATGTTCAGTTGACAAGAAGCAATTACACAAAGGTTATTTATAAACACAGAATTAAAGATTTTAAACAGTTTAAACAGTCAGAACTTGGAAAATTTGTAACAGGGAATTCTAACTATGCCTATGGAGTCTTAGCATATACTCACTGATGCAACAGATACAAAGTTTCCCCATAGAGGAGGAGGAAAAAGTTGTCTTGCCGCTGGCTGCTGGTGCAAGCTGCACAACACACTGCAAACATGTGGCTGCCATGAAAGAGCTGCAAATAGACCTTCGGTCCGGGTGGAAAGCAGCAGGGAAAAGGATAAAATAGCTCTAAATCACCCCCTTAAATACAGTATTTTGAAAGTGAAACTGGCCAATAGGCACTAGCACCGATTGCTTTGGCCAATTCATTCAAAGTCCTGTCCCTAAGTGTCCCCCCTGGCACTTGAGGGTCAGCACAACACACCTGACTTGGTTATGTGCCAAGCACCCCGCTCTTGGGGCTTTGCTGAGGCCAAACCCTCCATTGTTCTGCTTACACTTATCAACTCCCGGACCTGCTACAGGAGGAGAAGAGCAGAGGGTTGAACTAATTGAGCAGGATTTTATGCCCTACCAGGACAGTGAGTGGCCGAAAACTAACATAATAATCAAGGTGAGGCATCTCCTATAAATATATATATATACATACATGTAAGATATATTATGAATTCTTTTTCAGGTAACTGATGGCACCCATAAAAGAAAAATTGAAGAACTCACTGTACACAAGCAAAAAACCTACAAACTCTGAAGAATCCAATTTCTTTGAATCTGATGAGAAGAAAAAATTGTTTCCTGATCACAAATGAAAGACATTTCTGAAGAGCACTCTGATAAAGAATAGTCTACTGCATGTCATCTGAAGGGATAATGTCTTGTTCAGTGATAAGCTTGATGCAGGAAATGGAATGGAATAAAGGGGTGGAATGTGGTAGCTTGAGAGATTTTAGGTTCCCCTTAAAACCATAGGTACAAAGGCCCATCTGAATTGATTGTGGGAAATTAACAAGGCAGGAATTAAAAAATATGTTTTTGTTTGTTTTTTTTTTTTCCAAAAGGACCTCCCCTTCCCTATGTAGAAACTACTTAAATTTAGGTTCTAATTTGGTTAGGAAAAAAACTTGCTTACAGGCAATTTAGTAATTTAGGAAAATCAGAATATTCGAAAAAGTTCAACCGCAAATGGCTATGCCCCACTTATAAATAGGCAGTCTGGAGCTTTAGGGAAAATCTGTTTCATTCGCAGCAGTGGAGTAGAATTCAGAGCTAGTCTCTGGCTCCTTTGTGGCAGCATTGGAGCTGCTCAGCATCTTGATAGCCGTTGAGAGGCTTCCAGATCTTCCCTGACTTTAGCAGGGTGCTGAGAAAGAGGCAGACCATCTCTGACCTGATCCTAGTTCCTTTTGGCATGGAGGTTTGCAGAGGTGCAGGCAGGATTTCTTGCAGTTGTGCAGAGAGCACAGTGTCGGAGGCACTTCTCACCACGTTGTGAGGCACTCAATGCCTTCTCCTGGGAAACTTCAGGCACTTAAGTTTTCAGCTCGTTCAAGACCAGAACATCAGGGCTAAGCTGGTCTGAAGCAGGAAGCAGAGCAGACCACGTTGTCCAAGCTGAGCAGTCCGTAAAGCAGAATGTAGAGCAAAGCAGCACACACTGAGGCAGAGCAGTGAGGCAGAGGCAGCACAGAGCAGCTCTACTGCTTGCAACTTGGCTCAATTTATACTACTTGCCTGAGTGCAATGGCTTCTTTTACCACAGAGATTCACCAATTAGAATGACATCTGCAAAGCTGATCATATTAGGTGAACCCAGGGCTTGCTTACCCTTATTTGGGCAAGACACTATCAAGTACCTAAATAACTGTGGGTACCTGTTAATCACTTTGGGAGGGGACATAATGGCCCAAGCCTTTGTTTCCCTCCTGCTCTTGCTTCCCCCATCAACAGAAAGGTGGGACAAGCCAGGACATTTTATAGGCCTATTAGTCTTCCAGGACACCATCCCAGGGAGATGGACTTGCTCATCCCAGGATATTGCAATACTGTTTTTCTATTTCATCTTCCGGTATCACAGCTGAAAAAGATAGTGCCTGACTTATCCCTTCTTCTTCTCCTTCCTGCCTTTCTTCCCTTCACTTCTCCAGGAACAGTGCACACTCTTATCTCATGGTTCATGGGGGAGATGGCTGGCAGGAAATTGAGCCAATGAGGCCTTGTAGGGCTCAGCTGGGGAGGGCAGTTTTGGCCTACTCTCAGGAAAACTGGGGGTGAAAGCAGAGGAGCATTCTAGAAGGCCAGTTTGGGCTTATTAAGTTTTTGTACTTATTCAACCTGATTGCCTTTTTTATATATACTCTTGTAAATAGAATTTATTTTTAAACTTCCAATCAGCACGCAGTGTCATTCTTACTCCTGGAAAGGGGTAAGAGTAATTTCTGTAGTCATTTCACTACAGGCCGGTCACTCTCACCTCTGTGTCTAGTAAGATCATGGAGCACATCCTCTTGGAGGCACTACTGAGACAGAATAGTGAAGAGGTGATTTGGTACAGTCAGCATGGCTTCACCAAAGGCAGATCCTGCCTGACAAAGCTGGTGGCCCTCTATGAACAGGTCGCAATATTAGTAGATGAGGGGCAAGCAACTGATGTCATTTATCCAGACCTGAGTAAAGCCTTTGACACTGTCCCACACCACATCCTGCTCTCCAAGATGGTGAAATATGGGTTTATGGGTGGACCACCAGTTGGATAAAGAACTGTCTTGATGGCCACACCCAAAGAGTGGCTGTCAATGGGTCCATGTCCAAGTGGACACCAGTGACAAGGCAAGTCCCTCAGGGATCAGTGCTGGGACCAGTCTTGTTCAACATCTTTGTGGGTGACATGGACAAAGGCATTGAGTGCAGTCTCAGCAAGTTTGCTGATGTCACCAAGCTGTGTGGTGCAGTAGACACACTGGAGGGCAGGGATGGCATCCAGAGGGACCTGGACAGGCTGGAGAGGTGGGCACAAGCCAACCTCAGGAGGTTCAACAAGGCCAAGTGCAAGGTCCTGCATCTGGGTCGAGAAAATCCCAAGCACAAATACTGGCTGGAGAGTAGCCCTGCGAAGAGGGACTTGTGAGTGCTGGTGGAGGAGAAGCTCAACATGAGCTGGCAGTGTGCACTTGCAGCCCAGAAAGCCAACCGGATCCTGGGCTGCATCAGGAGAAGTGTGGCCAGCAGGTCGAGGGAGGTAATTTTCCCCCTCTACTCCACTTTGGTGAGACCCCACCTGGAGTACTGCATCCAGTTCTGGAACCCCTGTTACAAGAGGGATGTGAACGTGCTGGAGCGTGTCCAGAGAAGGGCCACGAGGANGTGCTGGAGCGTGTCCAGAGAAGGGCCACGAGGATGATCAGAGGGCTGGAGCACCTCTCCTATGAGGACAGACTGAAAGAGTCGGGGCTTTTCAGTTTGGAGAAAAAGAGGCTCTGAGGTGACCTTATTGTGCCCTTCCAGTATCTGAAAGGGCCCTACAGAAAAACTGGAGAAGGACTTTTTAGGCTATCAGGTAGTGACAGGACTAGCGGTAATGGAGCAGAACTGGAGATGGGCAGATTCAGACTGGACATGAGGAGAAAGTTCTTCACCATGAGAGTGGTGAGACCCTGGAATGGGTTGCCCAGGAAGGTGTTTGGGGCCCCATCCCTGGAGGTATTTAAGACAAGTGTGGATGAGACTCTGGCCAGCCTGATCTAGTGTGAGGTGTCCCTGCCCATGGCAGGGGTTTTGGAACTAGTGATCCTTGTGGTCCCTTCCAACCTTGACTGATTCTATGATTGTGGTTTCAATATAGGACACAGCCACATTATTCCTGATACAGATTGGAATGCTCTGTTGGCCTTAGCTACCTGAGCATACTGCTGGCTCATATCCATGAGATTGTTGACCAACATTCCTGGGGGTTTCACTATTGGGTATCTTTCCATGCACTCATCCTGTAGCATTGCATGGGGTTGTTGTGCCTCAAGTGTAAAACTGAGGACTTGGCTCTGCTGATCCTCATACAATTGACCTCATCTCATCAATCCAGTCTGTCCAAGTTTCTCTGTAGATCCTTCCTACCCTCAAGCATATTAACGAACCAGCAGTGTGCCCAGATGGCCAAGAAGGCTAATGGCATCCTGGCCTGTATCAGGAATAGTGTGACCAGTCATTCTTCCTTCGTACTCAGCACTGGTTAGGCCACACCTTGAGAACTGCATCCAGTTCTGGGCCACTCAATTTAAGAAAGTTGTTGAGGTGCTTGAACGTGTGTCCAGAAAATGGCAACAGGACTGGAGCACAAGCCCAATGAGGAGCAGCTGAGGGAGCTAGGACTGTTCAGCCTGGAGAAGAGGAGGTTCAAGGGAGACCTTATTGCTCTCTACAATTATCTGAAAGGAGATTTTAGCCAGGTGGAGGCTGGCCTCTTCTCCCAGGCAACCAGTAATAGAATGAGAGGACACAGTCTCAAGCTGCTTCAGGAGACGTTTAGGCTGCAGGTTAGAAAGCAGCTCTTCACAGAAAGGGGTGTTCAAGGCCAGGCTGGATGAGGCCTTGAGCAGCCAAGTCTAGTGGAGAGGCATCTCTGCCCATGGTGGGGAGGTTGCAGTATATGATATCTAAGGTCTCTTTCACCCTAAGCCATTCTATGATTCTATAAATACTGTTTATTTTACTGGCAGAATTCTTGCATTCAGGCATGGTTAAACAGACACTGGACACCAATTTGGAGGGACCAAACATGAGGTTCCACATGATATTTATAGGTGCCTCACCTATAAATATATATATTTATGTATAGGTCAGAGAACATAAATAACATATATAAATATATACATATATCTATAGGTCAGAGAACACCACCCTGATCATCTCCTGCTCAGCACAGGGTATGTGCTGCACCACATCCCTTCTGTTAAACCTAGTGGTTAGGTTGTCACAGCATGAGTCAATTCAGGTGGCTGAAAATTAAAGCTGAAATTTTTGAAAAAAAAAGAAAAAAAAGAAAATGTGTTTTGTATTGCACCAGGTAGTGGTTTGTGACACCACTGCAATGGTGATAGAAGAGGAAGGAAGAGGACTCACTCCTTCCAGGAGCATTGTGCAGGTTCTACTTAATTGTAGTTAAAACACACCTATAGAAAGTGATGCTAAGAGCAAGGTACACTCACACAACCTCCCAATATGTCATCCTGGCCAGGCTGGATGTGACTCCAGGCAGCCTAATCTGATGTAAGGTGTCCCTCCCCATAGCAGAATGTGTTGTAACTCTATGATCCTTGAGGTCCCTTCAAGCCCTGACAATTCTGAGTCTCTTGATTCCTCCGTGATCATTCAAGCCTTCTCAAAAGGTTTCACAGATTTATTCCTGGCATTTTCACAGCTTTACAAGTGAGCAGAAAGCAGCAGATAAGCAGAGAAGAGCTCAGTCTAAGTAAGGAGGCCCAGCCAGCACCTATGGGAGATGTTAGATTGACCATCAAGCTTCTATCCTGCCTTTGATCCCTTTCACCATTCACCCACTGCACACCATAGGGACTCACCAGTGATGATGGAAGGAGGATTCCTCAGCCCAGTTGTGCAAGCTTGGGCCTTTTGCTTTTCCTGGGGCCCATTAAAGAGGTAAGTGGGCAGGGAGGATAAAGTGATCACATCTGGAGTGGGAGGATGACTGGGGAAATCATAGAATTATAGAATCTGTCAGGGTTGGAAGGTACCACAAGGATCATCGAATTCCAACGCCCCTGCCCTGGACAGAGACCCCCTATCCCTAGATTAGGCTGGACTGAGCCTCATCCAGCTTGGTCTTAAACACCTCCAGGGATGGGGCCCCAACCATTCCCCTGGGCAACCCATTCCAGGGCCTCACTGCTCTCACGGTGAAGAGGTTTTTTGTAGGTCCTCACAGGTTTTTCGTAGGCCCCCTTCAGATACTGGAAGGGACATGAGCATCTCCCCTCTGGCAGGAGACTGAGGACCCTGGGGCTGTTTGGTCTGGAGAGGAGAGGGCTGAGAGGGGATCCAATCAGTGTTGATGAATATCTGAGGGGTGGGTGCCCCAGGTTGGAAAAGACCTTTGAGATCATTGAGTCTAACCTATCAACTTACATATTCTAATTAACTAAACCATGGCACTGAGGAGAAATGGCTTGCAGTGAGGTTGACAGAGCCCTGGAGCAGGCTGTCTGTGGCAGGGCACACCCAAGTCCCTGCCCCTCTGGAGGTTTGAATAGGGTGCAAAAAGGTTTTGATCTCCCTGAATGCAGTTGTGATTCCACAATCCCTGCTCGCTGCGCCATTTTTAATTGATTGTGGTTGATTGAAGAGGCAGGAATTATAAATTATAAATTATGTAGGTTTTAGAATTTCCAAAAGCCCCACCCACAATCTATGTATAAATTAGTTAATGTCTGGGTCCTAATTCATTTGGGAAAAATCTTCACAAGGATGCCTTTTCAGGTAATTTAGGAAAAATCAGAAAATTGGAAAGGTGTGGGCATAAAACACCTTTGCCCTACTTACAAACGGGAGACAGGCTCTTTCTCAGCAGCATCCAGAGTCCAGCAGTGGAGCAGTGTCACATGGAGTCCAGTGCCCAACAAAGTCCAAAATGAATATAGGCATGGCTTTCACAAAGCCATGACTGCAGGGGAAAGCTGGAGTGCTTTGTCGTGTTCCCGCGAACAGCTGCAGTTTATCGCTGAGGCAAGTCACTGCAGCAGGTCCGGCTCAAAGTCCCTGCAAGGTCCATGCAAGGGTCGACTCAGGGTCTGAAATCAGGTCCCAGTTCAGGTGCCAATTCAGGTCCTACTCCAATCAGTCCAGTTGCCATATATATACTGGTGCAATTTGTTCCTTTCCTGCTCAAGCCCACGGGGGTGGGAGAAGGTACTTTATGCCTATTTTAATGGACGTTCCAAACCTCTGATGACAGAGGTGGTGGTGGGGAGGAAGATCGTTTCCTGCCCCATTCACACCTCTGATGAGGCAGGAATTTGGGTGTGCCCTGCTGCAGTTTGCATGCCATTCAAATCTCCAGTGGGGCAGGGACTTGGGTGTTCCCTGCCACACACCCCCACCTCTGTCACTGGAGGTTTGGAATGAGGAGTGAAGTCAGTGTGAAGTTCCTTCTCTCACCCCCGTGGGCTTGAACAGGGAAGGAACAAATCGCCCCAACATATATATATGGCAACTGGACACATTGTCTAGTCAGACCTTGAGTCAGACCTTGCGAGTGACCTTGCAGAGACCTTGAGTGGGACTTTGAGCCGGACCTTGAGTTGGAACTTGAGAAGCCTCTGGATGAATGGTGACGAGAAAGCGCATGGTCCCTGCTTTTGCACCGTTGCATCCTGGCTTCCTGCTGCAGGGTCCTGCCTCTACAGTAAACTGCCATCATTTTTGGAAACACCATGGAGCACCCTGGCTTTCCCCTGTGTTGCTTCATGATCTTGGCTTCATAGAAGCTGTAGCTATAGTCATTTTGGACTTTGGTGGGCACTGGACTATATGACATTGATACACTGCCAGGTCATAACTCACAACTCTGGACACTGCCACCAAAGAGACTGTTTTGTTTGTTTGTAAGTAGAGCAAGGATGTTTTATGCCCAAATCTTTCCAAATTTTCTGATTTTTCTAAATTACCTGAACAGCATCTGTTTGAAGACTTTTCCAAACAAATTAGGACCCAAATTTAAACTAGTTTGTACATAGATTGTGAGCGGGGCTTTTTGAAATTATAAAAATTACATAATTTATAATTCCTGTCTCTCTAATTGCTCACAATCAATTCACTGCCCAGAGAGGTTCTGGAATCTCCTTCTCTGTAGACTTTCAGAACCTTTCTGGATGCATTTCTGTGTGGACTACCCTAGGTGATCCTGCTTTTGTCAGGGGGGTTGGACTCAGTGACCTCTGGAGTTCCCTTCCAACCTCTAATGTTCTGTGGAAGAGTGATTGGCCATTGGAACGGGCTGCCCTGGGAGGTAATGGAGTCACTATCACTGGAAGTATTTAAAAAATAGACTGTATGCACCACTTAATGTCATGGTTTAGTTGATTGAATGGTGTTGGATAATAGTCTGGACTTCATGATTTCGAAGGTCTTTTCCAACCTGACTAATTCTGTGATTCTGTAATATTCCCTCCCCTCCTACTATTATCTATGAATTTACTGAGGGTACTTTCAACCCCTTTTCCAGATGTTGACACAGATATTACATAGAATTGTCCCCGGAGCAGTCCTGGGGAAAACCACTTCTGACCATTTGTTTACTGGATTTAACTCTAGCCTCTCTTTGGGTCCAGCCACCTAGCCAGATTTTTACCCAGCAAATCTTTCACTCATCCAAGCCACAAACATCCAGGAGTGTCAAGTCCTTCCTATAAAGTTCATCCCATACCATCTCAGTGTTTTCTCTGTAAAATATTACAGTTGATCATAAATAATTAATCTTGAATTTGGGAAGACTCATAAAAGGGACAAAACTTTTTTTCAAACAGATTGAGCTCTACCTGATAGTGATTAAGGCACTGCCTTTCCTTCTTTACCTTCCCATAGCAGTGATACACTCTCATTAACTGTTTGTTAGAAATCTTTTTGCTCTGAAATAGATGCAACTCAGAGCACCCTTCTGCATTTGGTAATATTATTTCATAATTATTCAAAAACGTTTCCTTCTAATACCACCTAAAATAACAGTGAGTGATTTATGACCCATCTTACTTGTTATCTATATGCTTTCTTTGGTTGGAAATTTGTCAGGTAAGAAATAGCTCTCCAATGAAAGGCAATGAATCTATTGATAGAGACAGTCAATCTTTTCTCATACTTTATAGGTGTCTTTATAATTAAAAAATATAGGTCTAGGATTCTTCTTATTTTCATATTATGCATAAACCTTTAGCCCATCTGCAGATGCCCTGCTCTTTGAGGTGAAATACTTCCTACTCTTTCTACTCTTCCTACTACTTCCTTCTGGTGGTCATCACTCAAGTAGTACTGGATTTGATACGGAGTTTTCCAATGACTGATTTTAGACTATGAGGCAGCCCCTCAAGAAATGCAATGATTTTCAGGGAAGCTGCAGTTTCAGCTGATCTTGCTTTATAGTGACACTTAAACTTTTTTTGTTTTAAACTATCTTTGAAGAAAATAAATAATAAAGTGAGCTTGCTTTTTAAATGCATAGATATCACTGAGATACCACCTCCTGTAGTTCAAGGAAAAGCAGTAGGTGTTTTGATGACAGTATGCCTTCGACTAAAGGAACAATCGGTATTTTGGATGAATGTGCCTCATTGGTAATTTCAATGCTTGGCCATCTAGCCTATCTTGTAAATGTGAAACTAGATAACATTTAATGGGCTGTGTTTCATCTTAGTTTAATTTGTTTTATTTCACAGGTCTGTAGAGAAAATGGAGATATAATGTGCAATACTTCACAATTATTTGGGAAGCAGGTATTTTACAGTGAAAACATGTTTCTTTCTGTCACACAGTACTATACCACATGAAAATGTGTAGTATCTTGATGCTGGGGAAACATATGTTTATATATAAAAAGCTATAATGAAATGAATTAGACTTAAAGTTATATGGCTTGTGTATTTTGATAGACACCTGGAAGATCATTGCTGATTATTTCTCACTGTAGGAAAAAAAAACAAAACACTGCCATACATGATTCAGATTATGCGATAAAGACACTGATATTTTAAAAATGGGAAGGTAAAAGGCTTTGAATTTGAGAAAGGACATGATGAACCTTTTCATTTTAATGTAGTTCATAATTTCAAATACAGTGTAGCATTTTGTATATAATCACAAAATTGTGTAATGTAGGTAGAAAAAACAAATCAGCCCTAGTAAATTATTTGATGCTACCTTGAAATAGTTAATCTTAAAAGATAAACTGGTTTATTTCCACGTTGTGATGTCACAAGAACTCTAAATTAAATTATTGTAAAGAAAACATAAATATAAATAAATTTAACTAAATGACTCATCTAATGGGATTATGAAAGAAAATTAATGCTATCTAAGATTAGTTTGCATCTTTAAATGTAGGAAAAGAAATTAGGAAAATAGAAAGATATTTTGATTTTGGTTTTGATTTTGGTTTTGTTTTTCCATATGGAGAGATAGAGAAAACTGTAGTTAGGACAAAAAAAATAATACAAACCCACAAGTTAGAAAGAATTGCTATGGTGGAGAGAAAAAAATCTTGACTGATTTGAATCTTTATTTAAAGTACTGTTCTCCAGTTTAAAGAGAAAAAAATAGAGAAAAGTTAAGACAGAAAAATAATAGGAGACGACAAATACAGAAATACAGGCTGGGTGGTGAATGGCTGGAGAGCAGTCCTGAGGAAAAGGACCTGGGGGTCTGGGTTGATGAAAAGCACATGAGCTGACAGTGTGTGCATGCAGCCCAGACAGCCAACCATGTCCTGGGCTGCATCAAGAGAAGCATTACCAGCAGGGCAAGGGAGGTAATTCTCTCCCTTCACTCTGCTCTTGTCAGACCCCACCTGGAGTACTGTGTGCAACTCTGGAGCCCCCAGCACAGGAAGGACATGGAAGTGTTGGAGTGAGTCCAGAGGAGGGCCGCAAAGGTAATCAGAGGGCTGGTGCACCTCTGCTATGAGGACAGGCTGAGAGAGTTGGGGCTCTTCAGCCTGGAGAAGAGAAAGCTTCCAGGAGACCTTGTATTAGCCTTCCAGTATCTGAAAGGGGCCTATAGGAAGGCTGGGGAGAGACTGTTCATAAGATCTTGTAATGACAGCATGAGGGGTAATGGATTTAAACTGACAGAGGGGAGGTTTAAACTAGATGTTAGGAGGAAGTTTCTACAGTGAGGCTGATGAGACATTGGAACAGATTGCCCAGAGAATTTGTGGCTGCTCCCTCCCTGGAGGTGTTCAAGGCCAGTTTGGATGAGGACTTGAGTGACCTGTTCTAGTGAGAAGTGTCCCTGCCTATGGTGAGGGGTTGGAACTAGATAATCTTTGATGTCCCTTCTAACCTAAACCATTCTATGATTCTATGAAATTTTGCTGCAAATTTGGCAGTAGATTTGTAGTCAAGCCTATGCCATATTATCATCAATGTCCCACATAAAATTATATTGAAAAATTATTTTGCACACAACATTGTTGTAAATATAGCTAAAAATATTGCTGTGAATCATATGAATGTTATAAACAAAATAATAATGATAAATCATTAAGAACCAAGAAATAAATAATGAAATAGTCAAATTTTTTTTGCAAAGAGCTAACTGAGGGTAGACAGGAAGAAGACATAAATTGCCGAATGTTTGTAACTAATTAAGTGTTACATAATTTACTGATTAATAATTCTGTAATGATTCTATGGAAATCTGATGCTAATTTTTGCTCCATGAAGATATGATTTTCACATTAAACATCTTTGAAGAAAAAATGTTCAGTCATGACCTGGACACAGAACACATAGTGGAAGAACCGAGACTCTGAGAAGTGAGAGACGGTTACTTGGTACAAGATGAATTTCTGGAAATAAATATTTTGAATTAAAAAATAACAAAAAACACTGCACTTTTTTTTTTTTTTAATGACTAATTGACAATTTTGGAGGAAGTAAAGATTAGAAATAAAACTGCGGCATATATTTGGAACATCTGTGTACAGACTACTCAAAATGCCAAGAACAGGAGGTAGGAAACATACATGGAAGGTTGTGAGAAAGATGGAATGGATTGATGGCTGATCACATTATTACCCTACAAATCTGTATAATAATAGTAGGTTATTTTAAAATAGCTAATCAGCTTTTCAAATATTAATCAGAGGAAGGACCTGTCAGAGATTCCATTTACTGAAGAAGACTCATTACAGAGCTTGATTGTAATAGAGCTACCACTGAGATATACCAGACTGAAATCTGAAGTGTCTTGTCTGCTACAGGAAGAAATCAAAGATTATAATTTCAGTAATACATATCATTAACTTTTTTGGGGGCTTCTTGCAAGTGGGTTTTTTACTAGAAATATAAACATGAACATGGAACATTTTAATGTTAAAAGTAGATTTCATTAAAATATACCCACTCACACATGATTTAAACATTTAAAATAATCTTAACAAATATTTAAAGATATTAAACATTCTGAGGGATGATATCACTGTGCTATTTTGATAATTCAAGGTCTACTTATTCTTTAGGCAACTTGTAAATGTATGTCTAGGCAAACCATCATATAGTCTTAACAGTAGACCTACAGAAAACTGGTGTGTTTACTTAATATTTTCCTTGCATTTTGTTTATGTTCTGTACAGCATAATATGTAGATTCCTAGGAACACAGGCTAGAATTCCTATCCCTTTGTCAAATGCCACAAAGTAATTGAAATAGCTATATTTTTTTCTTATCTTCTTTCATCTCAACTTCAACTTGTTTTCAGCATAAGTCAGTCAACTACAGTCCTTTTGGATACCCAAGGTAGGACATTTAAAAGATATGATCTCAGGATGGTAATCAACGGAGGTAACAAGCAAAACATCAATTGAACTGTGTTGGTTTGAGCTAATTGGAGAATTTGAGTGAGAAATT
>VWZI01009265.1:0-14242 GCA_013396835.1 Psilopogon haemacephalus
GGTTGGACCAATTCTAGGGTATATGTCACCCCATACCGGGACAGTATCACCTACCTAAATGGGGAAAAATGTTCACAAAAATATTTTCTGGTATAATAACTATAAATATGCTCAATTCCTTTGAAGAGCAGGTCAATTACATAATTATTTAACTGAACCTGCCTGGACTGTTAATGCCTGAGATACGTGCTCAGGAAGGCATGTATACCAATGTTTAAATCCAGTCCTGCTCAATACAGATTTTATGTATGTACTGATGTTTGAGTTTAATAGCTCCACCTGTGTAAGAGCAGTCTTTTGCTCCCTTTATCCTACAGACTACCTCAGGCAGTAATTCTGGGTGGAATGAAGGTGTAAAATTACTCTAAAATGAGCAATTAGTGCTCTTTTGGGGTGGAGGAGTGCTAACAGCTGTGGTGTATTTGGAAAACAGTATCTAGTAGGTCAAGTGCCATGAATATTCCCTTCTGCTTTGTTGCTAGGTTGCACCCAGCATATCTTGTTCAGTTTTGGGCTACTTTGTTCTAGATAAATATTTGTTTAGGCAGCAAAAAAAAAGTTTAAAAAGGCTGCTAGTTGCTCTATTCCACTGCTTAGAAGCTAAGAAAGAGCTGGGACCAGATTTTTCAGAGGAGTACCATGGAATAAATAGAGGTCACAAGGTGAAGGGGGAAAAAATAATATAACAAAAATATTTTTCGTTATGAAAAAGCTGAAGTACTGAACAAGGTGGCCCATAAAGGTACTGGAATCTCAAATTTTGGAAGATATTAAGAATTTCACAGTACAAAGCTATTTTGAAACATAAAAATATAGTTTTAATAAAGTGGCTAGTATTTATTTTGAAATTAGGTCATTGCAGTCTTCTCTGAGTCGTTTTAATATTCAAAAGAGATACAGACTTATATGCTCTTACTCTCTGGAAATCATACATAGATATGCTATTGTAGATTTTTGTGTTTCAGTTTTTCATGTTATTGTAATACTTTACTGGCTAAGAGAATGCTAGTGCGTTTCTGGAGTCCCAGTATGTGGCTAAAGCAATGTCAGAGTAGGTATAATTGAAGGTCATAAAACACCACATTTTGTACAGACCTCAAAATGCAGATTTTCTTATTTTGCATACCACTTTAATTCTCATTTTATGTTCTATTGAAGAATGCATATTGATTACTGGCATTTTTCTGTAATTGTGTCATACATAAGATGACAGAAGTCATCTAATAAATAGTGTCTTCTCAGAAACCAAACCATTTGGGAATGTTTCAACTGGAATATTGGAGTTATTGTTAGCTGGAAAACTGAAGCTGAAATTGATTTTGAAATATCCTTAGTGCAGAACAACACAAGGGTATTCTACTGAGGGCAAGTAGATATAGTGGTATAGAGATCTTAATCAGAGTTGTAAATGCTATTACAAAAAACTTATTTCTATTCCGTTCAGAATTAAAGACTTCTGAGACACAGACAAGTATTTTCAATAAATGGACATAGTAAACCTATTGACTAGATTTTATTTGACTGAGATTTCCTTTCAGTATAGTAAATCTTGGTTCTTCTTTATGGCTGAGATGGCGAGAGCCTTTTAAGATACGTCATAAATGCTATGCATCTTTATATAACCTTCATGTAATAATTTATTGATGTTCTTGTAAATGAGTAATTGCATGATTTATGAAAATTATATTGAGGTCATTTGATAATACAACTGGTTATTAGTATAAGAATATTGATACCAACTGGAGAAAGTAATTACCTGGCAACGCTTAAGCAAATTTCTTCCAAGTACAGCACTCTCCAGAGAATGCAAACATTGTTTCAGAAGTTGAGAGGGTTTGTGTAAGAATCCAATAGATTGTTTCTTGAAATAAGATTTTAAAAAAGTATGAATTCCAAATGAAATGTACATGCTTACAGGGAAAATTAAGGGCAGGGAGGGGGTGGGGCAGAAATACAGCTAATATTTAAAAGGTATCAGGAATTTTGAGGAAAAAAAATCACTCCAGCAGACGAGTTTTAAAGCCTCTAGATAAAACTAATGTGGATGGCTGAAGTTGTAGTATAATGGAGAAACCAATTTCTATGAAACACCATGTTGTTCAGTCATCCCCTCTGCCCAGAGGGAGGCATAAACTAAGATTTAGTGAAGAGAAAAGAACAGGGCAATTTAATTCTGATACAGGACTCTTGCTGTCCAGTGATTTGCCTGTTTTAAGGCAACTTCTTTTGTGCTTTTTCTAGGCAACTACTATTGAATTTGTTTTTTTAGGAGTTATTATATGTTACAGCCCCCAGTTCTGTTATAAGATATACAAGATGTCTAGTCTACGTGAAGCAGAATTAACCAAATGTAAAAATGTTTATCTATTTGTTTTGCTTTAGCTGTATTTAATGATGATTTATACAGAAGGCAAGATAGTCTGGTGTGCCCCCATACCCTGGGCAAGCACTCCTGTGATTTTAAAAAGTCTTTCAATCCAAAATACTAAAAAGATCTTCAGTTTTTGGGGTTTGGGGTTTTGAGTTATTTTTTGTCTGTTTGATGCTGTTGTTGGGGGCTGGGGTGTATGTGTTTGTTTGAAGTGTTGTTGGTTGATTTGCAGAATTTTCTTTTGGTCTATTTTGTTTACATTTTATATTTTTAATATAATTATAGTAATATTGATAATATTCATCATTATGATAATTTATCCCATTTCAACCATTGTAGCTCCAGGGCTGAGCAAAGGTAATAAAAATAGTGGAGTTATCATTTGATAGTTGCTTCCACAGAGACAGTAAGAGTTTAACCCACCTGTTCTCAAAACTGAGTAGCTGTTTAGAAAGATAAAATTATTTCATATTTAGCAACGGATATATAATAAGTACAATTACATTAAGTACAAAGCTCATTGAAGAGAAAAAAAATAGGGATCTACTCTAGAACCCTCTGCTTTAGTTGGATAGACAATAAATACTGAGTGAGGGGAAATCTTGTGCTAATAGAATTGGAATGATAGAAGGTAATTTCTGACAATAAGGTAGAAGGATTTGTTCTTTGTGGTTTCAGTTGGTTAAAATCACACTGGAAAAAACACTTTGGACTGTTGTGTAGGAAATTCTGCATCAGCAGATCATGAATGGCAGAAAACAGTCAAAAGAATATAAAAGGTCTTATGAGTTTTCAATTAAACGAAATTAACGTTGAAAGAAGAGTTATTTACTTCTTCTCACCCTCCCCCAGCTATAGTAGATTTAAGCATGAATGAACTAAAGTGTAACATTTAATGACAAGGAAAGACAGTGATATATCAAAAAATTGCCTTCTATTTACTGACATAGCTAGATCAATGTTTTATTAGTTCGCAGATAGTAATTGAATAAAAGCTGGGAAGTGCAATGTATAGAGTATTGATTTTTCCTGTTGACTAATCAAGGAGCAACAATTTACTTGTGGAGAGGGAAAAAAAAAAGGTTGCCAAAAAACATAATTGCTATTAAAACACATATCGTAAGCAATGACAAAATCAATAGAAGACTGATACCATGTAAGTCAGGGTTCCTGTAATTACTCAGAGTCTGAATTCTGTATTGGCTTTGTACCACGTATAACCTGATTGATTTCAGTATGAAATTTGGTCCACTACCTGCAAAACACTACTTCTTTTTCTTTTCCTTTCTTACTATGGGTATTCTCTTGCTGAAATCAATAGCAAAACTCACCTTAAATCTTAATAATGCACAATCATGTAATATTGCTCTTTGAGGAAAAATGGGAGAAATAATTTCTCCATTGATAATAGCAGCAATTAGATTGGTGAGACCGTTGCTTTGCTTCAGTAATTGCCTATTTTAAATTATTTTTTCTAATGGCAGTTACACATGAGACTTATGGTAAAAGGACTTGAATAAGGAATCCAGAAATGCATATCTGTGTATTCCTAACTTCAGCTATGTGACAAAAGTCAATAGAAGTCAGTTGATGGTTCATTTAAGTGTTCAGCTAAGAAGTTTGCTTGGCCAGTTAAAGTGTACACAATATCTAACTACAAAAATGCTTTCTCCAAATGACAGTGAATTTGTAAAGATGCTTTTCTGAATTCACAATTGTTTGGAAAAATACCTTTTTTTTAAATCCTACAGAGCACTCCAATTTCTGTGTAATGAGAGTCAGATAATAGTTGCAGTGTGATTTCATGGTACTCAGCTACCTTTCAAAATCTGTCTAATATGATTCTGTAATGGTCACCATGTTGCTGCTTGGACTAGCCCATACAATTGTTGAGCTTCATAGTTGAGTTACCTTTAGAGATAAGTACTTTTAATGTTTCTACATAATGTACTTCACTTCCCTATTGGAACTATAAAGACACTCCTTTAATATGCTTTAACAGATAATCATTACCAAAAAGGGGTGCGTTT
This sequence comes from Psilopogon haemacephalus, assembly GCA_013396835.1. NCBI lineage: Eukaryota > Metazoa > Chordata > Aves > Piciformes > Megalaimidae > Psilopogon > Psilopogon haemacephalus. The sequence goes on from VWZI01009265.1 coordinate 4,402, forward strand.
AAACAAAATTACTTTAAAATCCAAAGCTTCAGATATAATTTGAGGCCTCAGTGACTGAATTAAAATATGTCTGCTTTGCTTATGTATTATGCCAAATGTCTCATTAGAGATATGATAGCTATTTTCAATCCCAGTGATTAATATAATGTGACATCTATGGACAGATGGGAATTGAAGCTCATTCTGTGTCAGTGGAAACTCTCTGGTAATTTCAGATATGCATCTATCTATATATACACAACTTTTACATTGACTATATGGAAATGTAAATGGAGTTCAATAATTTTGCCATTTTTTAATGATAACATAGAAATATTAAAAATCTTGGTTCATCTCATTAATCTTCTGAATAGCATCCATGTTACTTAAATACCATCTGCTTTACCATTAAATGGAACCATTGTGTGCTAGTAAGTACTAGTTAGTAGGCTTTTTTTTTTTTTTAAACCCATGTAAGAAGAAATCAACATTTCTATCAATACCATATAAAATGAGAGATGTGGACTCTGGCTACTTTAAGAAAAAATGAGTTCTTTGAGGTGATGAAGCAAAATGCTAGTCAATTGTATTATTGCATACAGAAGTTCGATGACCTCATTACTTTTTTTTGTTTGAAAAAATGATAGATCTTGTCCAAACAACTGATTTCACATACCTAAGCTGTTGGCAGAAAGTAAAGTGGTAGTTAATTGAAAAATGTATCCTCTTAGATAAGAAGTTCAAAGCAGGTAACTGATATGACTGATAAAAATAGAATACAGAGTTCAAAAGTGAAAGGTAGAGGCAGTTTACTGAACTGATGTATCACTTTATTTGAAAAGTACCCTGCAGAGGGAAGAAGGTAAGACTTCTGAATTTCAGGTGGTGTTGGGGAAAAAAATATGCAGAGAATAGAGATTGCCTGAACTGGAGAAATTCCTCTTTGGGCTGATTTTAAGTTAGGTTATATTTGTGACTCTAATGGTTACAGTTTCATGTTATGAGAGGTTCATCAGTTTTCTGGCTGAAAGTCCACATTTTCTTTCCTGTAAGTTCTCTGACCTCCAAGCTCGGGAGAAAGGTTTGATTGGGAGGTACTTAAAGGAGGAAGGACCTCTTTCCAGTACTTAGATTTATCTTCTTGCTACTAATATTTATAAAAGCTCTGACAGGTTTGAAATGTAAGAGCTTATTGACTGATATAAGAAATAACACTCAATTTTAGTTATTCATAACACACTCTTGGAATTTTCGTAACTTGTTATTCATTTTGTTAAGAAAGTTTAAGATGCTAAATCATTACAGTAAAAATATAACAAAGGCCAGTTACATGTAAAAATTAGTTTATGCTCACAAACAGTCCTGTTATGAAAAGGTGTGTTTAGAATATTTGGTGAATGTGTACTTTAACAAAAAATCCAACACCCCACTTTCAGCAAAATAATTATTTCTAAACTCACTGATTTTAAATAGAATATAGTGTATGCACATACTTTTTTATATAGTATGCCATGTACTGTGTGTATGCAAATGTAAATGGAAAACAGCTAGCATGGAATCTGATGGGCAGTTATGTTGTAGACCTATTTGAGGTGATATACAATAGCCATAAAGCAGCATTGCATAATAACTATTCTGTGGTATCTGAACAGTTTTCCTTGTCACCTCTAGAAATCTGCCACAGTATCATAAAAAGTGTAGCCCTGTGTATGACTCCAAATCTACAGTGAGCTATTTCACCATGAGATCTTGTTCTCTTTCTGAAAAAAAACCTGGGGAACTGTAGTGGGTTTGCAGTGACCTGCCCCCCCACCTTTTAAAACCCCGGCTAAAACTCAGAAAAACACACTGGAAGTTAATAAATGAAGCTTTATATTTACAGCAATGCAAATATACAAGCAAATATTTACAAGATATAATAGATATTTACAGAAATATACAGTAAAAAGGGAATACAGACACCACACCCCTCCCGGAGACCAAAATCCCCAAGAGAGGGTAACCAAACTCCCTTACCACCTTTTCCCCCTTCCCCCAGCTTTATCTCACCGCTTGATGATGCTGCAGATAAACTGAAGATCAGGGAGATTAGTAATAGGAGCAGGAGTTAGTTGTTTTAGTGATTTAACTCTGAATTCAGCCAGCAAGGCCAAGAGACAAAGGAAAAAGCTGCTGGAGCCAGCATAGACCCAAGCCAGACTGGCCCTCTGCAAGCACACTGGCTATCAGGATGTTTTTGAGAACATTTCTCAAAACATTTTTTTTTCTCTGTCTCAGTGAAACTTGGTGAAGTGACACTGTGTTGTTTAACTCTCTCTCAACCAATAGTCTAATTTCTCACTCATATTCTCCAATTAGCTCAAACCAACACAGGAACTTACTACGTTTGTATACATCGTCTTGACAAAGTGTAGGATAAAGGATCTGAGTTTACTTGAATGGAAACTACCACATGTTTATCACTCCTGATATAAAGTCTCTTGCCCTTTGATCTAAATAGCAGAAACTTAATTGTTTTCTCTCATCTTGACAGGTTGTCATCCCTAGGGCTTGATTTGGAATCTCGTTTATTTAGTAAAAATTAATGTACTTACTGTTGTGAATGAAATGTCTTTGACTAAAATGATACTTTAATTTATATTGTGCCTTCTAGCTTTATCCCAAAAGCTCATTTACAGTTCTCAGTTTAGCCAACTAATGGGCTAAAAAGTTTAAAGATTTGCCAGTAACAGTTGTAAAATCTGGTTTTAGGTCAATGCCCAAAAGTTAATTTTCCATTTAGCAGCTATATACTGTCTTTTTTTGTTTGTTTGTTTTTCTTTAGTCTGCATTTATTTGCATTTGTCATCTGTCAGCCAGGTGCATTTGTTATTTACATCATTATGTATTGTTGTGTTTTTATTCATTTGCTGCTTTTCCCAATCACAGATGATATAGTAGAAAATAATCTACAAACTCACCAAATCACTATCTTTCTTTTTACTGCTTTCAAGAAAAGAACCACTGAGTTTGGTTCTGTACAATTTATGCAGTTATCTATAGCATTTTGGACAGATATTGGGAAATCACAAAATACTCATTAATTAATGTAGGTTCATGAATTATCAACCATAAATCTTTCCTCACCAGAAATCCGCAGAGAATATATTGTCCTGTCTGATATTTGCTGCTCTTCAATTGCTTTTTCCACCCCCAAATCACATTCATCACAGGGAAGAAATTGGCACTAGGTGACTGAGGTGAGTAAGCAAACACCTCAAATATCAATAACCCTTTTTCATGTAACTCCTTCAGTTTTATCAGATACACTTTTGTATCTGATAGTGAATGCATTTCTCTCATTAGCACAACTGTATCCCTGTGCACTTTCAAGTACTTCTCAAATACATGAACAGCAGTAATGTTTGAATACTTTCTGAATGGCTGCACATGGACATTTGTTCCTTGCACCAGATCTCTGCTAATACACAGCCTCATGCTTGATTTTGTTACTCAGTTTCCAAATACATAATTCAATTTAATCATATTCTACTGCATGAAAACTTCTAGACCTCTGATTATCAGAAGCACAATCTGCCCTATATTCTGTGTTCAAGTTTCTATTCTTGTTTACCACTACACTCAGTCTGATAAAAACTTCACCGTAAAAATCACAAATTATTTTGAAATGTGTTTTCCTACTGTATTATACTGTTTAAATTGAGTTTTTAAAATTGTCTTCTGTGTGGTTATTTTTTTTGTGTTTTGATGGGGTTTTGTTGTTGTTGGGTGTGTGTGTGTGTTGTTGGTTTGTTTGTTGGTTGGTTAGTTTCTTTCCTTCCTTATTTGCCTGCCTTCCTGAAATGCACAAGATGGTATGATAACTAAGTAAATTCCAAGGACATCAACATTTCGTTCTCGTTGGACAAATACGCTTGCCCATAAAAACACTAGATGAAAGTTATCTGTTGTGGTAAACCTGACAGGGTCAAAAATAGGCCTATACATGTGCTGTCTTGCCCAGACATGTTTTTTCTGCTCTCCTTTCTTCTGTTTTGGGAGAAGCAACCATGGGAAAAAGGACAAAAGACCTGGAGCTATGAATTCTGATCACTCTAACTTACCCAACTTGTTTTGCTCCTGTGATAAGTTACATGCACTTGGCATGTTCTAAAGCATGTTGCTAGGCCTATGCTGTCTCCCTATATGGGAATAGCAAGCCTGTGACTTCACCCAAATATGGTAAGACTTGGATTACTGCCATTCTAATTGGATAATTTATGTCCAAAGGCCCACCAATCTCAGGCATTTATATATAAACAGATAAGCCGGTAACACAGCATGCTTTTGCTGTTGTTCTGTGCTTTACTGTTATTCTGTGCTCTGCTGTATCTATGCCTGCTGCCTACGGGCAATGCTAATGCCTGACTATATATAACAATATAAGCTATAATGCAACCTGGAAACTGCTTTGACTTTACCAGGAACAACTCTAATTGCTTAATTGCTTTCACATGATAGCTGCATACAACAGCCAGTGTGACACATCTGCTGAGATTACATTGCAAGGTACCCTGCCTGAGACGAGCAAGCATTGGAGGCACACAGACAATCCAAAGCCAGGACAAGGTTAGGAACTGTCTGCCCCCCCCTTCAACCAGAAACCTGTGGAGCCAGGAAGGAATCACAAGTCTCAGCAGCCAGACTAGCCAGACTGGCCAGAAAGCCAACCGACAGAATTCCCTGCAAGCATTTTGGGTACTGTCATAATATTGCTAGCCTTGCAAGTTGAGAAATAATATTTGTGAGTAAATACCTTAAGCTTTCATTTACCTTTTGCCTAAGGGGAACGAGTCCTGAGTCCATCTACTGGCCAAGCAGAATAACTAACTACAAGAAACCTTCTTTTCCAATTTTAATTGAGTTCAATCAGATTTAAACATTTATATATATTGCTAGTTAATACTAGACCTAGATATCATTTATGTAATGCATTCCATGACCATTACAATCGAGCCAGTTTATTATTAAAATTAGTGGTCTGGGGGTGGAAAATTTTGAATATAAAAATTAATGAACAATATTAATTTTGTAAAAAAAAAACCACATTAATTAATCAAACCCTGTTCCATAACATTATCTGAAACTTGTAAATTTTTGTTTATGTATTTAAGTCAGATGTTTTCTAAACCAGTCTTACAAAAGCCACCCATAGGTTTTGATCACACTAAGCTATTAATGAGAAAAACAACTGTGCAAATGAATGAATTGGGAAGAGTGCCAAGTTCTGAGTTATTTCAGGGACATTTTTCCTGCTGAATGAGAAGGGAAATTAACACAGTAATTCTAAAACTCATGTAAAGCAATAGAAAAACTCTTGGCAGACAGACCAGGTCTGCACAGACTGAAGATCCAAGAATAAATGAGACGTGATCATTACTGAAATATGCAAACTATCCAAGTGAAAAATAACTGTCAGTAAGTTGTTCTGACCCTGATCATGGTGTTATCTTTGTGTAGGCTCTCTGCTACAAGATGAATACTAGACTCTCTTTCTTTTTAAATGGTTTCTTTAAAAAAATCCTTTATCAGCCTAAAAAATTATAAGCCATTTTCTATTTCTTTGTTCACATCAAATCCCTTCCAATTTTGTAATATGCATTTTTACTTTCATACTGCAATTACATAAATAATTTCTTAGGAAAAAAGCTGAAGAATAATTTCAAAAGTTTGTTTAAGAAAACATTTTAATATTTATAATAGAAGGCAGTTATATGCAAGAACTTTGATAAAATGATATTGATTTGTTCAATTGCCCTAAGCAAAATGGATAGCATAATTTCTCTTGTTGATTAGTAAATGCACTGGCACCACTGGCTTTATTTTTTAAATGTTTGACAGAATGTTTTGGGCAAGCAGACAGTGAATTATCTTTTAAGAATTGCAGCATTAATTTAAATTTGTTATAATTTATTTTGATGTTATGTTGAGAACTGTGATCATTGCAAAGATTTATACTTTTAAAGAATGTAGTCATGATTTTTTTTTTTAAAGCATTTGATAGTTTCCTTTACAGAGTACACAAGTTATTTTAGAAAGAAGTAACAACTGCAAATTACACACAGGAACATCTATAATATTTATGTGAAAAATGAAAAAGCAAATGTGAAATTTATGAAAAACTCCAGTCATTCATTGTTCCTCAAAATTGAATGAAATCATGAAATTGCTGCTGGGACATTCTCAGCAGGCTTCAAATGTACTTTTCAATTATATGAGCGTCATTCACCATCTGTCAGCTCCTATATCTGTTCATTTATCTGTAAGATGACTCACTGCAGGGTGCTATAAGTATCACCATTACTTTATTTAATGAGTACCCTGTCTATCTGCACCCCTCATGACAGTTTGCATCCAAATCATTCATTCATTGTCAGCCTACCATCAACATAGGAAGAAAGGCATCCCTGGCTGCTGTCTCATGACAGCATACGGTGGTTGGTAACATCTGTTCTGCATTCATGCTGTCACCACCAAGGCCATTCTCATTGCAGTAGCAGTAGCCACAAAGCTGCTTCACCCCACATTATCACAGGGCTCTTCTCAAAGGAGGAATGTAAACCTGTTCATGGAATCTGCCATCACATTTGACCTTGAGAAAAGAGGATTATGTAATATGAAGTGAGGGTGAAAAGGAGACAGTGATTCACACAGATCCTCTCCATGGAAAATGTCAGTTTGTGGTGCAAAGGAAAAATTGCTTGGAACTTCCTTATTTCTTTTGTAGTTCAAGTTCTTTCATGACAGAGAGAATTCCTCTTCTCACTCCTTTGTAGGACATCTAGGGACCAGGTACACTCTGTGAAACAGAATTAATAATATTATAAATTAAAGCCTGTATGTAATGCTAAAATATAAAGAGTGAATTGCTATGACTGAAACCCTGCCCATATCTGTAGAAAAGTTGGACAGAAAACTCCATAGGAGGAAGTGCAAGTGTTGCAGATGCATTTTGAAAAGCAGTTGCTGCTATTATTCCTCATAATTTAATGTATTTTCAACCCATGCAATTAAAATTCTTGCACTAAATCATCTTATATCAGTACCAAGTCATTAGACAGACATCGATTGCACCTTTCCTTGGAATGTAGTAGTGGTTAAGTCATACCCCTTTTCCCTAGTCATCCAAACCTACAGAAGTCAAGAGAAGATTTCCTTTGAAGTAAAATTTATTCACATTCTCTACCATATGTAACTAATTAGTCTGGATGTGCTTAAACAAGGGCTCTTTATTTTGTGTGATAGGCATCTGTTGGGTAAAAAAAAAAAAAAAAACCAAAAAAAACCCCACTTCATATGGAATTATTAAACATGGAAGAAGGTCTCTTAGCTCCAGTAGCCTCTTTTGGAGGATATGCTTCCAAACTAATTAATTTTCACAGAGATTAGAAGGACAGCAGTGCAATGTTAAGCAAAGTAAAAAACAAACACTCATTTTAAATTAACTTCTATTTGTTTGGTTAAATTTTAGTGGTATAAAATAATATTTCTAGGTTTCTTATTCATTGGCTGCATAGTTTTAAAATGTATCAAAATTGTGAGTCAATTATATAAATGTTAATTTCACCACTAGAAAGAAACCAAATTTAAAATTTAATGAGAAATGCTTCTCTGAAGTGGGAATAAGAGAAAAGTTATTACAACTTGCAGTTGTATAGATGTATAGGTGGAAAAAATTAACCCTGATGATGGGAGAGGTTAATATCATTCTCGTTAATAATTAGGAATAATAAGGATAATAGCTTGACATTCACAGATCACCTTCTGTTTGCACTGAGATTACCATAAATTATGACTCTCTGCCATTGGGTTAATCAATATCCACAGACTCCAGGAGAAGGATTTCCAGATCTCTTCTGTTTCCACGAAAAGTAACCTTGAAGTGTGAATGAACTTGCTTTTTTGCCTCAACTGAGCATGAAATATCTCCCTGTAGATGATGAAGCAGTAAGCAAACAAAAAGCCCTTTTCTTCTATTTTAAGTTAGATGCTGAAAAGCAAAATTACTGAAATTACAGTAGGAAATTAGTGTTCTAAGAGGTGGTGCCATAACCAATGTGAGACCTCCTCACTCTCTACAACTACCTGAAAGGAAGTAGTAGCAAGGTGTGGTTTGGTCTCTTCTCCCTGTGAGGTGATAGGACAAGAGGAAACAGTATGAAGTTGTGACCTGGTTTAGACTGTATATTAGGAAGAATTTCTTTATGGAAAGAGTGGTCAGGCATTGGAATAGGTTGGCCAGGAATGTGGTAGAGTCACCGTCCCTGGACATATTCAAGAAATGTGGACGTAGCACCTGGGGACATAGCACTCAAGGGGAGAGTTGCTCAATGTGCAGTCTAATTGCAGTTCAGAAAGAGTTCACACTCCAATATGTCTTTGCTTCAAGGAACACCCTTGAGAGGTGCTCAAGATCATGAGGAGATCACTTCCATGCAGCCCTGTTGCCTAGCAGGGGAAGTCCAAAGAAGGCTAACTTAGGCTGTTGTATTCATAGAATAAAATTGTTAGTTCATAGTAAAAATTGCACCCACCAATTCCTTCATTTCTCAGTAAATGAGTTTAGGGAAAAATACCCACTCTTCATGTGTAATTGTTAAGATTTGTGTTCCAAGCTCTTATGCATTTCTGCTCACCATCCTTTGCACCATTTCAGGTTTCCTGGAGGAGTTCTTAGTCCATCTAAGGTTCAGGCATTTACCTGCTTTCAAGCCTGTAACAAACTACTGCTAGCTTGGCTAAGGAAGATGGAGTGCATCTATCACAAGTTCCAGCCCAAGACTGGTTATCAGGAATCTTCTCCCTTCTGTAGCAAAAGTAACAATTAGAAGGAAAAAAAAAAAATTCTAGTAGTACAGATGTAATCTACTCAACTTGAGAAACTTGGCAAAACGCTTGCACAATATACCTCATGTTCTTGTGTATTTTTAAAATACATGAGATAGAAATATACTTATTTCCTTCAAATAAAGAGAACAATAGCTCTGAAGCATCTGTTACATGTTATTTTACAAAACTGTCAAGTAAAGCAGCATTTTGAATGCTCATGTAATTTAAACAATAATAAGGCTTGATTAAGCTGAGATTTCCTAGGAGTACTCTAAGAAAATACAGCTCTTTTCCTAACTAAGATGCAAAAGAAAATTACTTCTTCCTCAATAACAAATAAAGCAGACTGTATGATCCATCTCTTTCTCATTTTATAGTTCTTGTATTTTCTTTTAGAGTCCTAACTGAACAAACCAAATCAAAGCCCATGATATACCAGAGAGACCATTATCTAATATTTACTAGATTTGCTTTTTCAGTATTGTTAGAAGAAGCAATATTTTTTATAAATGACACAATTGTTTCTTCATTTGAAAAAACCCAAAACTCTTGTAAATTCTAAAAATATGTTTCACTATAACAGAACCATATGTACTGATGAACTCTGTAACAGAGGGGTGATTGATGTGAGATATGATTTTTTCCAAAATGAATTTTGTTTATTAATTTTTGTATTAAAAACTCTCACCACCAATGTTAATTTAAATAATAATCAGATTCTCTTGCAATGGTCATGGAAACATTATACAGATGCTAACATAGGATCTAGAAGGTTTAAGAAATAACTAGCAAAAATATAAACAGTTTAACTCAATCGAACTGGAAGAGAAGGTTCTTGTGGTCAGTATACCACTTGCCCACTAGATGAACTCCAGGAAGCTCCTTTCTGCTTATGGCAGAAGGCAATTGGTGAATTATAAGATTCTTTAAGTGTTTACTCTCAAAATATTATCTCCCAACTCATGGGGCTAGCTACAGCTTCAGACAGTACCCA
>VWZI01009265.1:14505-25232 GCA_013396835.1 Psilopogon haemacephalus
GAAGGTTCTTGTGGTCAGTATACCACTTGCCCACTAGATGAACTCCAGGAAGCTCCTTTCTGCTTATGGCAGAAGGCAATTGGTGAATTATAAGATTCTTTAAGTGTTTACTCTCAAAATATTATCTCCCAACTCATGGGGCTAGCTACAGCTTCAGACAGTACCCAACACTTTTGTGGGGTTCTGTTGGTGTCTTTTTAGCCACTAAGGCTTTTGATTCTTCCCAGGCTTTACAGGCTGGGAAAAGGAAGCAGATGATCTCTGACCTGGTCCTTGTTTCTCTGGACAATCTATATATGTCCCTTCCAGGGCTCCTAATCTTGGCAGGTATAGGCAGCATGTCTTGTGATGTGAAGTCCTGGCACGAATGTCATGCTGGCTATGCAGGCCTATCACATAGCGGTGTTTAAAGCCTGTTCTTAGTAAACTCAAAGCAGACAATTTCCAGGAAGTTCGGGATGCAATAAGGCAGTGAGACAGAACACTGACAGAAGAAGAAAGCAACGGCAGTAGCAGGCAGCAAAGCAAGCAAGCATGAATACAATGGCAGAGCACATTGTGTTACCTCCTCATCCCTTTTTTATCAATACAGCCTGAGACTAACGGACCTTTGGACAAAAAATAGCCAATCAGAATGGCAGTTAGCCGAGCTTGACCATATTAGGTGAAGCCATAGGCTTGCTTTACCCATGGGAAAACACAGGCCTTGCATGAGGCAGACACAAGCCAAGTGTGTGTACATTGTTTACCACAGGATTTAAACAGAAGCAAAACAAGTCTGAGCAAGCCAGGGTCCTCAGATTCAGTGGTTCCAGATTCTTTGTCATCTTTCCCACAGTCTCTTCTCCCCACAACAGAGAGAGGGAGAGCAGAAAAACATGTCTGGGCAACCCAAGCACAAATACAGGTTGGGCAGTGACTGGCTGGAGAGCAGCCCTGAGGAGAGGGACTTGGGGGTGCTGGTGGGCAAGAAGCTCAACATGACCTGGCAGTGTGCACTTGCAGCCCAGACAGCCAACCAGATCCTGGGCTTCATCAGGAGAAGTGTGGCCAGCAGGTCTAGGGAGGTGATTCTCCCCCTCTACTCTGCTCTGGTGAGACCCCACCTGGACTACTGCGCCCAGTTTTAGAGCACCTATTATAAGAGGGATGTGGACATGCTGGAGCATATCCAGAGAAGGCCCATGAGGATGATCAGAAGGCTGCAGCACCTCTGCTGTGAGGACAGACTGAAAGAGTTGGGGCTGTGCAGGCTGGAGAAGAGGAGGCTCCCAGGTGACTTCTGAGATGGTCTTCCAGTATCTGAAGGGGGCCTACAAAAAAGCTGGGGAGGGACTTTTTAGGCTATCAGCTAGTGATAGGACTAGGGGGAATGGAACAAAGCTGGAGGAGGGTAGATTCAGACTGCATGTGAGGAGGAAGTTCTTCAGCATGAGAGTGGTGAGAGTCTGGAATGCCCCATCCCTGGAGGTGTTAAAGGCCAGGCTGGATGAGGCTGTGGCCAGCCTGATCTAGGGTAGGGTATCCCTGCCCATGGCAGGGGGGGTGGAACTAGATGATCCTTGTGATCCTTCCCAACCCTGCCTGATTCTATGATTCAGTGTATAAGCCTATTTTGTCCTATTTAGGCCTACCACAATAACTCGAAGTACAGAGCTGCACAGAGATCTACAAGCTGAATTACCCACTTTGCAGGCTTTTGCTGATGTGATCCACTGGCCTAGAGCATCAGAAAGAGGTTCTTCAATACCCTAGATACCAATAAACTTTCCATGAGTAATCTGTATAGTCCCTGGTGCTTTCACATTTTACTAGGCAAGACTAAAGCTTATAGTTAATGAAAATTAAATGAAAATCAAATTTTACTCACTTAAATGGAGCATTCCTATATATATATATTTTTAAGACTAGACCTGAGGCCCACATCTGCATTTTAGTTCATATAGTAAGATTAGTAATGCACAAAGTTTATTTCTTTGAGCCTTATACATCAACATAGTTTGATGCAGAAATTTGATTTAGATTTAAGTAGCATATTGCTGAAGTTAGCCCTGAAATGTTAAAGGAACACCATCTCAGAATGTTTTTTCTTTAAGTGGAAATCTGATGCAGTCAAGAATTTAAGAATTCTCAGTCAGTAGACCATTAATTTTTCAGTAAAGCAGTAACCTGTTGCTTAGTACTGGAGTGGTCTAGATACACATTTCTGATGTTTTACAGCTATTCACTTAATTCATCAAAAATAGATTACATGTTGGTTAGACAAGGATAGAGTTACAACAGAGTAAGGGTTATGTGTTAAAGAGCCAGTGCAAAGGTAGGCTGCAGCTCACTTGACATCTGGTGAGATTACTTGGCATTTATTAAATATCAAATCTTGACATTTAGGAAAGCAAAAACACTTAACATGGTACTAATAATCTCTTGAGATACTATTGTCTATATGAACAAAACTAAAATAGCAGCAAATGTGTGTATATATAAACACACACATATCAGAAAGTAAAAAGTCACTAAGCTATATGCTGGCCCATGTTGTATTTAGCATGTTATTAATAATTTATAATGTTCTGTCTTTGAAAGTCTACAACATATGTGCAACCACTCAATTTTGCCTACCCACACCACTTAGTTTTGGGCTGCTGATATTGATGTTCATGCTGGACTTTGATTTTGCACTCTTTAAAAATTTGTTAAAATGCAGTCTGAAAAGAATCTGAAACACTTGAGAATCTGAACAGAAATTGCCACTTTTGCATGTCATTTTGTGCCTCAGCTTGCTTTTCCAGGATTACATTGTCAGCCTTTTCTAAAACTTATTTGTCTTATTGCGCTGTACACGTTTAACATCTTCATCAGAACATCAGTCATAGGTGTGCAATATTTTGATTCCACCATTCCTGAAAGTTGCCTGAGGAGAGTTTTGGAGGGAGTGTTTTATTTCTAACAATCAAGTTGAGAAGGATTTAGTGGCAATGGACATTGAGCAAGACTGATTTGCTTGACTTATAAAAAAATATATATATGTTTATTTTAAATTTAATACTCTTCAGGCTATAGGATTGTTTCTAGCTAGGGAGCATTATATATCAACCAGTGTGTGTCATTATACACAAAAAAACCCATGGTGTATAGCAATGGAAATGCAGCACAAATAAAGTGTTCTGGATATGTAATGTACATTCTTACCTTGGACAGTATTTCAGCTGTAGTGTTGCTTGGAAATATTTGCTTGTAATTCCTGAAGATACATATTCTTTCCTGACATGCATCTACTGCTCAGAATTATTAGATGTAATGCAAAACAAACAGGACAAAGAGACACAAAATAAGGAAATGGGTAAAGGTGCTTTTAAAATTTTTATTCTCAATTGAAGCAAGAAGTCTTGAGATATCTGTCAAGAGATGATCTGCCAGTACCAGATTTTGCATGTTAGAGCAAAAGACAAATCTAAACCAGGCTTGCTCTCATTTCAGTTCTCTTTCAATAGCCTACAAGCAAATAAGAAACAGGGGTTTTAACTGAAAAGCAGGCTTGAAAAAAACAATGCCTAATTCGTATACTTGTCAAATTACTAGTGAGAGCTGTTAAACAAGTAGATAATGATTGATAAACTCTTAATGACATTCTGTAGTCCATTAAAAAAAAAAAAGAGAGTGTAAATATAAGCAGATTTTAATTAAAATCTAGGATGATCTCTTACATGTCAGTAACACCTCTGAAGTCAGACACACAGATCAAGTTGTAGTATGGACACTAAAGAAGAGTCATCAGAGTCTAAAAATCTCTAACAAAATGCACATTTTAATATGTTTGGTGCCAACAGAAAGATCTGTATTCAGGTCTTTGTGCAAGGAACTCTGTCATAATATCCTTTAATTAGCTGTAGACTGAAGTTACCTTTTGTGACTGGCTGCAAAGCCTCAGTGTTAATTTAATCTCTAGGAGAGGACATTACTGCATGAATCAAGTCTCCAGAAGAGACTAGAAATACCCATGAGTATTACTGAATTACTGACTGTTGATTAGTATTTCTTGGATGCCAATGATTCCTAGAGATTTGTTATAAATCAGTGTTCTGAGGTTTCCGGTATCTTTGCTATGCCTGCAAGTAGATCTTGGGATGAATCAGGCAACAAGAATCAAACATAGTGAATGTATGCATCGTAAATAACATCAAAAGCAATATGAAATTACACAGACTTTCTAGCTGTGCTGTTACATGACCTGTTTACTGCCACCACTTGGAGTTTAAAACCTGATCATCAAAAGCAAGTGATACAGAACAGATGTAAAATGAAGTGGCAAGATTAATTTAGCCCAGTCTTAATTTCAATGATTTATCATTGTCCACTGGGCATTGCAAGAATATTAACAAATCTCAAAGAAAGATTAATAGATACACAGTAATAAACTTAGTCTCCACATTATACATAAAATTAAACTGAATTTTCCTCATGAGACATAGATTATTATTTAAATACTTAAATTATTATCATTTTAGCGTCTCCATTTTGTGGAATTTTCATTTCTTCTGTAGCTTTAAATGAGATCATATTTGTCCTGTCTTGACAAGATCATAAGTCATAAAATTCACAGTGCTCAGTGTTGCTCTGCCAGTCTACAATGGGGGTACATGAGCTCAGCCTCCACCATTCCTGCATCTCAGTTTTCATAGCAGAAGAAGGCAGAAGCCCCACGAGTTCCTTTACAGGTTCTCTTGCTTCATTCCATCGAGCCATTTTCTGAAGGGATCACCATCCTATTTCTTCTGAATGTAGTACTTTTGTGATAGGCAACCACTAAATGCTCCTGGATTCAAATGAAGGAACTGATGCTGGTAACAGAAATACTAGAATGCAAAATGCTCAGGGCTCTGCTCCTAGATCTCAACCCAGAATCCAGCCAGATGTCTTATGCCCTGCACAAGCAGAAGAATGCAACTCAAAATGAACTCAAACCCCTGGCAGATGAAGAAGAGAAACAAGTATAACAATCAAAAAATTGCTATTGAGTGTAACCAAGTGACTCAGGACTTTGAGTGAACCTGAAGCCTTTTTTTTCAGAAGTAATTACTGAGTAGTACTTTTCTGTCAAAACTTGTAGCAATCTCACATTTTTGTGTGGTGTCCTCTGTCTGAAGTGCTCATGCTAAGACAAGACATGATTAGCAAGTGCCTTCCATGGTTAGAGGGTGAAGCAATCTTCATGCTCCAGGCATAGCATGGCAGATGTGCAGCAAGTGAGTACATTGCTTTGCACCAGAAAGAGCTCTTCATCCTACTTTCTTTGCTGGGGTAACAAAGAAGTCAAAGATTTTCTAGGAAGGCTAGAAGGCTAACATATGGGATTTAGGAAGAGATAAAACTGGCAACTTCTAATTTAGAGGGATTTCTGATTATGTGTCATCACAGTTGTAGCAGCTTTGAGAAATGGGAAAATATCTCTCCTTTTCATAGGCTGAATTGGCAAATAATGAGTGTTTGTAAGACATGATGGATTCGATGGATATGTTTAATCCCTTTAGTAAAACACATTTCACGACTCCTGACAAGAAATATCCATTAACTGCTACTCCTGCCCTCAGGTCTTTTCTTTCTGATGTCTTTAATTAGACTTTTTAAAATGGACTGATCTTATTGCATGACATGTTCTGCAAAATTCCTGTGTATATGGAATTTTATCAAATGCTTAAAGGTAGTTCCTGTTTGAAGCTTTATCAATAAAACAAAGAGAAATGTTAGGGAAATGAAAATAAAACTAGACACAATTATATGAAGATTTAATAATCAATGTATTTACTACAAGTAAAGTGATGGGTACAATGGTGTTTCTCAGAAGATATTACCTTTCGATACGGTAAGAGCTTTGCAAACACCATCAAATGGCCATACCAGTCATCTGAGATCTGATGGGTGACTAAATGTTTCTTGTTCATTTTCTTAGGTGCTTCTGTTTAGTAATGTTCTTCTCAAATATTATCTATAGTAAAAAAATTCTACAAAGTTGTAACATATGGCTTTTAGTGACAAAGTAGCTGAAAACTCGTATATAAAGACAATAGAGCTTGTGTGTATCTGCCTGTCAGCATCCCGATTGTTTCATATTATTGCTTTTCTCCCCTTTTTCTATGGATGTGAGGTTTTTAAAATGATGGAATATTTTATTGAAGAGCTAAAATAAAAAGATAGAAAAAATAATCAGCAAAAAGTACAAGAACAAGAAAATACTGAAGTACAAAATGACAAGATAAAATTATAAACTGCAGTACTGACTTCTTGTTCAATGTTTTATGGATGTGCTGAGACTTCATAGTGCCTACTGCAGTTGATAGCTCTTGGGCTAATTAGCAGATACTTAAAATCTCTACAGATTTGGTCCAGAATTACTAATTATCTACTCATGTCCCAGACTGAAGAGAAGCTGTAAATTTATGTGTGATGTACACCTCTTAAATAACTTCTTACTCATGAAGAAAAGTTCGTAAGGTTTTCTGAAACACCAGGGTTTGATTGTCTTAGAGTGTGGGTTGAAGTTTCTTCTCTCTGATCCCTCACATTGCAACATCTGATGAACCTGACACTGTTTTGATAAAAGCTTTTAACTAAGTAAAAGCTTCAGGAGAAATGCTGGAGGAAAATGGAAGCAGGACTCATGCTTATAAACAGAAAAGCTGAGCTTTGCGTTAAATTGTGACCATGTAACATTTATGTGCTCTCTGATACCAGGAAATTTAAATCTTTAAAAAAAAACCCCAAACCCAAAAAAACACAATCAAAGTAAAATCATCATATATAGTGGAAGCTTCATAAAATCACTTTCTTAGATAGTTGATTTACATTCTGTTTGGAGATGACTGCATGGCTCATTCTGCCTTTTGAAAATACATCATGAATCACTACAATTGGCTCATCTTTGAGAAAATCTTTCTCAGCTACCTACATTTTAAAGATATTTCAGTGTACCTGGGAACAGATACTTCTGTGTGAATATTTGTACAGCATATGAGAAACACTGTCATGGTATTAAGTTCTTGGTTTACTGGTTTTTTTTGCCCGTTTGAACTAAAAGCAAAACACCTATTTGCACTTCAGCCAGGTTTTCAAATACCAGAGCTTTTTACAGCATAGGTTATTCTTGTTAGCCCAGATTAGCACAACAACTGTCAAAATCAGGCCCATATTCCTTAGATCTCCATTAGTTGTGCTGGTTAAAAAACATACCTATCTATTCTTGGTTCAGTCCTGTGCTGTCTAACACCTTACAGCCTAAAAAAGCTCTTAAGAACATAGAGTAATTGTGTGCCAGAAATTATTATTGCAAAGAACATTTGAAGGAGAGGATCATATCAGAGCAGTTAGAAATAAACTCATTAAACCCTGGTGAAAGCGTTTTGAAGTTAAGTTGATCAGGTTTTCCCCAAAAGTATGTTTGGCCTCTAACAAGATCAGTTTTGCATAGTATTAATACCTAAATAGTCAATGATGACCTCTTTTACCAACACAGAGGCCAAATATGTTCCTGGCTGTACTGATTTTGGCTGGAATAGAGTTAATTTTCTTCATAGTAGCTACTGTGGGCTGTGTTTCAGATTTGTGCTGGAAAGTGTTGATAATACAGAGATGTTTTAGATATTGCTGAGCAGTGCTTGTATGGAGACAAATCCTTTTCTGCTCCTCACATCACCCCACCAGTGGGTAGGCTGGGAGTGCAGAAAGATCTGGGAGGAGAAACAGCTTGGACAGCTTAAAACAGCTTACAAAAGGGTATCCCGTAGAAGCTAAGGGAAGAAAAAAGTTGAAAGTGGGGGTTGGGGGGCATTCAGGATGATAGCTTTTGCTTTCCCAAGTATACATTATGTATGATGAAGGCCTGCTTTCCTAGAGATGGCTGAACACCTACCTTCCAACAGAATCTAGTGAATGAATTCTGTATTTTGTTTTGCTTGCATGTGTGACTTTTTCTTTACCTGTTAAACTATCTTTGTACCAACCATGAGGTTTTTTTCACTTGTACTTTTGCAATTCTCTCCCTCATCCCACCAGGGGTGTAGAGGAGAATGAGTGCTAGGCTGGGCAGGTATTAGTTGCAGGCTGTTGGTAAAGCACAACACTGATGTTAAGATTTTTGTTTTCTTTGGAACACTCTTAAGGCTTGAATTTGGGATTTGATGTACTGTTATACAGAAGAAGTGTCAGTATTTGAGAGTCATGTATATTTTAGCAAGTGTGGAGTAAATGGTGGGGAAACATTATTAAATCTATTTATATATTAAAATTTCCCTCAGACTTTAAGAATTGTCTCTGTATTTTTAACATCTAATTATCCTAATGAATCTTGAAGATGTTACACATAGATATCCCAATTTATTTCTTAATGATTTTTTATGGATGTCTTACCAGTAAGCTGGAACCACTTTTGATTGAATTAGTCTGACGTACTTACAAACATACTAGTCATCGTGAGTAAGCAGTATGTAAAATCTCAGACCTTAGCATAACAAAAAATAGGTGACATTCTGTGATGTGTTTTATGTCTGATTTTTATGGTGACTCAACTTTTTTACTACACTTCATACTGACAGAAAAAAAAAAAAAAGGCACTCCTCATATCTGGCAACACAGTTGCCTGTTTAGCTTCACTGCTGCATTGAAATAAAACTATTTTTTCCTTAAATTAAGAGACTGTATTTTTCCAGACAAAGAAGAATGCCATACTTGGGAACAGATCTGAACACTAGAATATTTAAAGAAATCTTCCACTTAGCGGACAAAATCTTGTGTTTTGCCAGAAAGAGGAATGGAAGTTCTTACAGATTTAGACATCATGCTTAATTCACAGTTATGTGCTTATAAAGAAAAAAGTTTGATAAGAGAAAGAAATGTTGAGAGAATATTACTTTCTTACTTTTATATATATCCATTTGCACCTTCTCTACTGACACTATGCTGTAAGGTCTGCATATGTAATCCGTTTCTAAGAATTAATAAATGAGTATGTACCAGGATTGTGCAATATTGGTTCCAGTAGTATTATTACTAGTAGTAAATATGAGCATAGGTTTAATACAAGGAAATTTCTAACTTAAATTCTGTGACATGTTAAAATGCTTATAATTTAGAAGGTAAAAGTAAAATTCTGGCTCAGGAAAAGACTCTGGAATCTCTTAATTGTTGGATGGGCTTATTAACGTATTCTGTATTTGTATTTTGTTCACACTTAAATTTTCAATATTTACTAAATATGAAGGTTAAATTAACTTTTAAAGTAGCTGCATAAAAAATTAAGTAGTCATAAAATGGAAAACAATAATTAAAATAGGTGTTTGAAATTATATATATGTATGTATGTAAATATATATATATATATATATATATATATATATATCCCAATGTTTGGACTTCTGCCTGCTCAGGAGATTTACTTATGTGGAAAACTTTAACACTGAATAGACTAAGCTGTGGCAAAATAAACCTGTAATCTGTCATCCTGCTTTCTTGATTTTTCTTACTGTTACTTGCATGGTGTCAGTCATCAGTGTGAATTCTGTGAAGATGCATGTGGATCACAAATGTGTTACGACTGTTAGTCACTCAGATACCAGACATATTTCTCTCTGGTTTGTAATTTAAATCCAAAATTAATTTTCATGTGACCTGTCTGATGCAAAATTCAGTGCACTGATCAATGCAAAATGAAACTACTAGAACTGTGGGTTGGGTAACAAGAAATAGCAAAACCTGAAATTACAACTACCAAGTCAGCAAATATTTGAGTGTGTGCTCCTAGCTTATGATATTTTGAAGCAGGAATAAAATTTCCATGCTACATGCATATGTACATAAACAAAGTCCTTGAGAAATTGCAAACTTGAAAGAAATGTAAATATTAGAAATTAGTAAACAGTGCCTTCCTTTTGTAAAAGGGGCACTTCCATTTTCAGACCCCCTCCACACTTTACTGGAAACTCCCCACATTAAACTTTTGTGTATTTTTTCTGTCCTTTGTCTACTCAGGCTTTATTATTAAATGCATTTCTTATTGTAACAGGCAGATGGCATCAAAACTTGCATCAGTATTTCTTCAGAGGTCCATACAAGGCATTACAAATCTTTGCCTGGACTTAAAGCCTAAAGGAAGGGAGAGTGAAGTGCAACAGTAGTACAGCTAATGTAAAAGCAAAATATGAAAATAAGAAATATAGAAAGTAGGAGACATTGTTGTTCATAAACATTTTATGGTAGTTTGTTGCTTAAAGAAGGGACACTTCGCTAATTCTGGTCTAGCTATACTGGAATGATGAATTGAAATGGAACCACAGAAAGCAGAANGACAACCAAAAAACAGAAGTTTTTTTTTTGTTGTTTTTTTTTTTTTTTTTTTTAATACAGAAGAGACTGTAACCCTCAGATACATAGGAGTTCCTCCCTGTCTGCCTAATGTAATAACCAAACCAAGCCAAACCAGCTGTTTCAGCCATAAGAGCCTCTCAGTATTACTCCCAATGGGTAGCATAAAGGTCTGCCAATATNTAGGAGACATTGTTGTTCATAAACATTTTATGGTAGTTTGTTGCTTAAAGAAGGGACACTTCGCTAATTCTGGTCTAGCTATACTGGAATGATGAATTGAAATGGAACCACAGAAAGCAGAAGGTTTTATTGAGTTGGCTTTTTTTTTTTTTTTTTAATACAGAAAAAACTGAAACCCTCAGAAACATAGGAGT
>VWZI01009265.1:25350-35857 GCA_013396835.1 Psilopogon haemacephalus
TAAAGGTCTGCCAATATTTATGAAAGCCAGAGCATATCAGTGTATCAGTACCAAATTACAAAGTGGTAGCAAAATCAGACAATGAAGCCAGGGCAATCATCATGCCTATGGCAAATACAGTGGTAAGTGATGTCTGCTTTCTTCTTGACTGGCACCTTAATTTTTCTCATTTCAGTGATTCAGCTTAGATGGTTTAGAAAAAATGTCTGGCACCACAAGAAATCAAAAGTGTGAAGTTCAATTCAGAAGTTGTAAATTGTCAAAATTTCTGCTAAATGAGTATTTTTTTTAGGCATGCCACATGCTGGACAGCCACAGATGCTATGACAGTGACATCTGCATCTTGGCAATACCAAACAGCAAAAAAAAAAAAAAACACAAAAAACCAGAACAAACCAAACCATGGCACAATCCTGAACAAAAAAAAAAAAAAAAGAAGCTTCTGGTAAATTAATTAATCATTAAATATTATTAGTGCTATATAAAGTAGATCCTGTGAAGGGAAAAGGAACTGATTTTATTACGTCTTGTTTCTAAAATGTCAATTACTTACATAGTGGAGATCATGTGTGTGTGTATGAATAGACAGATGGATGGACTCCAGCATGGATAGCTGCTTCAAAGGCAGGCTTGTGCCTTAGGATAGGCTCAGCTTCTTCTGTTATCATACAGAAACCAGAAACATATCAAAATGATTGTCATGGCAGCTAACACATGGCAGGGGGCAGCTAAAAGAAGCCTCCTGCTGGTTGGAAGTCACATCACAATGAAAATGTTTGAGTTTGTATTCAATTTGTGTGCAGAAAGGTAAAGCAATGGCACATTGCCATTATTGATGTCTTAGTTCACGTTAGGCTGATGAAAAAAACACTCAAAATAAAATGCCAGCCAAATAAAGAGTATAGTCTCTATTTGTTAATATTATTGTTACACAAAGGATATTGAGACAGATTCACATGGGAAAAGAACCTACATAGTGTAGCTGATAACATATTTTAGAATGGAGAAAAGTAGTTTTGAGGCAGGATGAAAATAAAAGAGGGGGAAAAAAGGGAGAGGGAAAACTCTCCCCAGTGATTAGCTTCTAAGGGCACCCTTCAATACAGTTGCTGATGATTTTTTTGTTGTGCTTTCCCCCTCATATTTTATGCTTTACAGTGAAACTTGCTCTAACTCCCTACAGCTTTTTGTTGCTTGTAAGTGCGTTAGCACTGCTTGAACTGTATTAACCAGCTGCAAGGACAGCATCCTGATTATTTCTTAAATTCCTGCGTACATGTAATGATATTTACAAAATATTTCAATAGTTGTCTACCTTATTTTGAATTTTTAGCTTTCTCTCATACAAACAAAAATCAGAAAACTGGTGGTAAAGCAAAGCAAAGGAAAGAAAGGCAATGTCTCGTGAACAGTATTTGCTTCTCACAAGATCTGCCAGAGCAAGAACATTGACTTTTCACAGGTGCAAGATCATGGGGCAAACAGCATAGGAACACAAGGGAGAACCACTGCCACAGAGGTGCTGAGAAGAGACTGCTGCAGCAGCTGAGGAGAGAGGTTCCAGAGTGCAAACAGTGGAGCTTTAGCACTACTAGAGTGATAGCAGCAGCCTGCGCATCTTGAACTTTAGATGTGAGACATTTTAGATATAATTTGTTTTTTTCTCCTTTGTCCTGTAGAAGTGAATTGCAAGACATGGGTAGCTTTGTAAGGGGCAATAAATCCATTTGCAAAGGGAAAGGATATGATAGACGTTGCCTTGGGTTATTCCATTTAGACAAGGCTTTAAACTTTTTCCCCAAACAATTGGAATGTTTTGTCAATTTACAATGCTTCTTTTTTGGTTTTAATGTTTTTATTTTCTATTAGAATTTTTAAAACAGTTTTTACTGTTGAGGTTATTTCATAATGTCTTTGTTAAACTATGCTGTAAAAAAAATCTTCATACTGAAGTATCTCATTAAAAAATGGTTTTACATCATTTATCAAAGTGTCAGAAGGTGGCATGCCACCAACCCAACTTTTCTTAAAATGGAAGACTCTTAGCTGTTTTCCAAATAGTTCTTTTAAGGATTTTTCAGAAGAGAACAAGCAGCCTGTGTAACCACAGAACCATCTGACTTTGCTGTTAGAAAGTCTGCCAAGAAGCAGTAGGAAAACATCTTCTGGGATCTCATTCTTGCAGAATAGCCTAAGATATTGGGACAATATTTAAAATAAAATTAAGTGAAATAGCTTTGCAGTTAAATGAAACTAGATCTACAGGCACTGTCCTACTTGTGTTAGGAAGTTTTAATAATTTCTACAATGCCAAAGTTACTAAGGATTAAATTTAAGAATAATAGAGACATTATTTAGTGCAAATATTAATTCGCAGAGCTTTCATTCCATACGACTCTGTTGTCCCCTGGCCTCCAGGCAAATTTGGAAAATTCTGAGTTTAAACATGCATAATTTTAAAGTGGTATTTTAATCGAAGTGACTTGCTAAAGGTTTTATGAGCATCTCAATGCTCAACAAAGTCTATTAGTCATTGCTGGAAATTTATATAGCTTTGCTGCAGTTTATTTATCCTTTCAGTAAAAGTGATGTTTATTATCATATCTTTAGCTAAAAATAATAGTAATTATGTTTTTCTTTGACTGTCCAAGACATTAGTCTTTGGGTTAACTACTTAATAAATTATTTTGCTCAGTAGTAATTGTCCTGGTAATGCATAAATCCTGCCAAATTAGTTCAAACTCCTGCTCTCTTCCTCCTGTAGCAAGGCCCAGGGGTTGACAGATGTGAGGAAAACAATGAGGGTTTGGCCCAAGAAAGCCCTGAAGGCACATGACCAAGTCAGGTGTCTCATGCTGTCGCTCGAGTGTTAGCGTGGACACCTAGGCACAGAACTTTGAATTCACTGGCCAAAACGATGGACCTTAATGTCTACCGGCCAGTTTCACCTTTCAAAATAGTGTATTTAAGGGGGTGGTTTAAAGCCATTGTCCTCCTTTTCCCTACTGCCTTTCACCAGGACTGGACATCTATTCACAATTCTTTCACAGCAGCCACATATTTGCAGTGTGCATTGCAGTTTTGCACCAGCAGCAAGGCAAACCTTCCTCCTCTTCTCCCAGGACACTCTGTATCTATGTGTCTGTGAGCAAGGTAGGGTTAGAATTTTCCATGTTACCAGCTCCCTGTTTACCAAGTTCTGACTGTTTAAACTGTTCAAACTCTTTAATTTTGTGTTTATAAATAACCTTTGTGTAATTGTCTCTTGTTGACTGAACATACAAAGTACCTCAGGGAATTTTTCAAAAATTTTAAATACTAATACTATTTTTAAATAATAAAAATAATTAATAATTCATAGCCAATTATTAATAATAATAACAATAATTAAGTGCATAATAAATTATTTGCTGCTGGTAGTTAAAAGAGATTTTTAATTTCATATTGCTTTCCATCAAATGTCTTATGAATGTAATATACATTTCTTCCTCACCCCCCTTTATTTGTTATAGGCCAAAAGTTCAGATGATTCAAAAAAATAATAATAGATTTTATTTTTAGCCCCGATACAGATCTTCCTTATCAAGATGTGAGTGAACTGAAAGAACAAAAGGTAAAAGTTCTGTGATGAAGGTGAAGTAGTAGTCTTTTTCTTTTTAGTTAGGAGGCAGAAAGAAAAACATCACAGATATCATAGATTATCTGAAATCACATAAATTTTTGGTACTCTGAGCAACCAGTTAAAAAAAAACCAACCCAATTCACTTTCTGTTTTGTATTACCAGATTCTTATTTTGGTGTTACATTGCAGTTTAAAATACAACAACAAAACACCCTAGATATATTGGATGGACTGAACGGGGTCAATAACTTTAGTGTACAGGGTGGTATAATTTAAAATGCTGCCTTGTTTAGATTGGGATGAGAAGCATGGACTACTTAGATAATATCTTTCATTCTCTTTCTCAAGGTTTATGTAAATTATTCAAGATTATATACACTTTCCACTTAAAATTCACAAGCTGCATTTCTTTCATGAGTGGTTTATTTTAAATCTCTTTCTTTCAGCTTTCCCCAAGGCAGTTGTAGTATCCCACAATAACTTGGGATAGTTAGCACATTTGCCCAGGGTGTGGGGGAGGCAAATTTAATACCTCCTATTTCAGAGGTCCAAATCCACATCCCTTATCTTCTGGGAGAATACCCTAATTGAAGGACTTGCATATAGTGTCTGGGATAAGACTTCTTTTATGGAAAATTCCAAATGGGCAAAAAAGTTCAAGATTGCCAACTGGTGAGAGAATATCCTTGAGTGAATATCCTGTCTTTGAAATGCTGAGCTGGATAGGCAATGGCAGCTCCTAGCTCTAGTTTGAGGCAATGAAGTTTATATTAATTATGTTAATGAGTTACGTGGTTCTACATGCTGCATGTTTCTGGTAAAATGTCATGTTGTCAAGAGTCTGCTGTACAACATGCTAGACCATTTCCAGTTGCCCTTAACTGAGGAGAGAAGGGGCTATGCAAAGATGGGTGATTTAGCCTTTTTTTCCTACTGTATAAATAGTAATTTATCTAAGCAATTAGAACAGCTATATTCTATAGTCTTTCAATTTTATTTTAAACAGACTTCAGTGTTTCTCATAGGAAGCTGTGTCAGTGCACTTGAAGATAGCAGTAGAATGTTGAGAACATTTCTTGGGACTCATAACCTTAGTCTTTCTCTCAAATCCTATAATCTGTCCATTTCTTGTCTTTTACTGAGACTCGTATTGTACTCCCTGATAGCTTTCTTTCTCTACTTATAACCAAACCAACACTTTTCAGCATCCCTCTACTTTCATTTTCTACAATTCATGCTTTCTCTGTCTCCTACAGATTGTCCTCAGGCCACCTCCCTGGTCCTGTTTACAGATGGTATCACTAAATACCACCTCTGAACTGACACCTTCTAGATCTGCTCATCGCACCTGACCTTTTGCTGTCAGTCTGCTTTCTGTCACTGCTGCGCCAGCTCAGACTCAAGCTGGCAAACATATTTATGCTCTAGAGCCCTGTGCAGATCTAGTGGAAGGTGATTTGAGTGACAGATTATCTCTCCTGCATCTCTTTTCCTGTTAAATACACAGCCAGTACTGCATGAGTAATGACATTTTTTTCTCTTTGCCATGGAAGGACTTGCAAATTAAATAGTCAAAGCTCAACTGTGCTACACAGGATGCCAGTTTGGCAATTGGAAGTTCAACATTTGAAATGAAATAACCCTTTCTCTCTGTGGCTGTGGAAAACATTGCTGTTTTCACCGTTCCTTTGTGGAAATCAATGTGCTGTGCTAAAGAGGAAATTTTCAGTGCAGGTAACAATTCTTTTGCAGTTCATTGACTCTTTCAGAAAGCTTATAGTTTTATTTCTTGAGCATTGCCTTCATTTAGTCCTTGCACAGGTATGGTGGCAAGGCCTGTCATGATCACTAGGTACATATCATCAGTTCTATTATTACAGACTAAACTACATTGCAAGTAGTGATGAGAAAGACTGCTCCATGCTGCATTTTATTACAGATACTGTATCATTGTAATGTATGCATCAGGACTTCCTGTGCCCTTCAATTGATCAAGCTATGACATATGGAACTGTTGAAATAATTATGAATTGAGGATAGAAGTATAAAGATTCTCCAAAATTGACTACATTTCTGTAATGCATAATTAAAACCTTCATGTCAGCAAATACCATTAATTGCGCTTGGTAATGTATTATGCTACTGTTTCATTAAACTGACAGAGGTACTTGCAAAAAATAGGTTTATAATAGAAAGGGACTGAAAATCTATTTCATATTCTCACTTTGTCTTCTTAACTAAAATGTGACTTTATACATATATTCTTTAAAGGTAAGTATTGATGCCTGAGACAGTTCTGAATAATGTATGGTGAGTATAAATAAAGCAATTCATCAAAAATTTCCTTGGCTTTCTAAATGTGATCAGTCAAAGGAAAAGTGAAACAAATCACTGTAACTTCAGTGGTGAATAACATTCTTTGCAATAGTGCTTACAACTGGGTAGTCACTGGCTGTCCCTGGGTACATGACAAATCAAAATACAGATATATTTTTTCATAGCCCTGGAAGGTGTAATGCTTAGGATGCGATTTTACCTTAGACAAATTCAAAACACTGTAGCATAACAATGATCTCACCAAGCTGCTCTTAATTCATGTCATGCTGTGATTATAACCAGATTTAAATTCTTTAATGAGACAATAAAAGAAAGTTTCAAAATTTTCCCTTCTAGGTTTTACACCTTCTTTATCTTCTCCAACGTGGTTTATTCACTGCTTCTGTGATTCTCTAAATTTGAAATCTAAAGTCAACTTACTGCCTTATTCTACTGCTGCTCCTGCTGAAATCATCAGTGGCTCAGTATTCATGCACTCAGTATCCAGAAAAACTATTATTTATTTTTCTAGGTTGGTAATTTTATTAACATACTCTATATGCAGTAGACAGATCTTCCTCTGAAGGCAGTGTAATTAAAGTCTAAGTTTAGTTCCACATCTCTTTCACTGAAATGGGTTTATTAGATGTGGAAGATATGAAGGTCTCAAATAACACTTAAAATAACTGAAGGTTATTTAAATTGGCACTTTATTAAATTAGGAAGACTAATCAATGGTGAGTTTGATTCAGACTCTTTTTCTTTATAAAAACGTACCAAAACATGCTTTAAGTACTTTTCCCCTAAACATCAAGGGATGCAAGAGCCATTGCCTGTTCAAGGCTCCATGCTGTTTTCCAGTAAAAGTGAGGTGAAAAGGTCTGTCTTCAATTTTTGTAGAAAAGGGGGAAGGCAAGAGAAGAAAAACTCTCAGAAAAGTGTTTCCAATGCTTGCACTAATGGTGTTGCTGTTCCTTACTTTCTTTGTTATTGAGATAAACACCTGTTAATCTCAATACTTAACCTTCTTCCTTCCCTATTTAGCTCTGGTAAACTTCTTACTGACAAAGTGTAGTACTGTCCTCCCTGTCAGGGGATGGTATAGTGGGCGGTTAGCTGTTGATTCAGTTTTGAATGTTAGGCTGGGAATGACATGCGCCAATTTCAATACCATTTAACTCAATATTCAGTGCTATTTAGCTCAACATATGACTTTTCAAAACACCTAAAACTTGCATTGAAAAGAATAAAGGAAAGCTTTTTTTTTTTTTTTTTTNCTTTTTCCATAATTAGCACTTCTTAACTATTCAGATGAGTCCTTTCCCTGGACACTGATCTTTGTTATTTACTTTAGGGACTGTAAGTGATTTTCTACATAGCACATGAATACTGACTCTTAAATTATAGTTTGAAAGTTCTCAGCTGGGCTTTAAAATGCTTTAAAATGCAAACGATGTACAGTAATTTTCAAAAGGATATTTCTACACCATCCTTTATTTACACCACAGTCTAGACACAGCCCAGCTTCTAAAGGTACTTAGGCAAAATTTCCAAGTCACTAAAACCATAGGCAGAAGTGTCATTTTCAGAAGAAGTTATGATTAATCTAAAGTTTGTGTCACCTTAAAGATTCAGATCAAGTTTCTTTGTGCATGAGGTTAATATTTTCCAGTTCCTTGTGATTCTGAAAATAAAAAATTGTTAGGGCCAGGACATGAAATTCCACTCAGTGATGCATTCATGATACCTGTGACTAGGAAGCGCTCTTAAACATTCCCTGCAAGAAACAATTACAGATACTGCAGTCTTTAAAGGCTTTCTATCATCATGGAACAACATTGTCTAGAGGAACGTTACAGACTAATTTACATACAAAGAAAAAGGAAAGAAAATAGGTGTTCTAAACCCAAACATTTAACCAATTGATTAAACACTGCAGTATTTCTAAAAACAAACAAACAAACAAACAAAAACCCCAAACCATGTAAAATAATAGTAAAAAATGAAGTTGATATATTTTTAAGGTCTGTGTTTTGAGATGTGGTTGGTATTTTTTTTTCAATCCCAGGGTAATATATCGAAGCAGCTCTTCAAAGAGAGTATAAGAATGTAAGTATAATTTTAGAATTATTTTTTGTCTTCTATGTAACAACATACTGTAGTTTAGATTAGTAATGGACAGGGACCACCTGGGTGTGGTGCAGGTCTGTCAGCAGAGATTCTTCTAACATTTCTGGAAAATATGTTAAAATACTTCTAGTTCTATTTGGACGTAAAAATTGGATAGAACTTAACAAACCTTTTTAATGAAAACTTTTTCTGCCATCAGCAAATTTGATGTGATTAAGTAAAATGTCCAGGTCAAGTTCTTCTCTTGGGTGAAAAATTACTAATTGAACATTTCGTCCTCCACATATTTTAAGCAGATTGAGCAAGCACAAAATAAAAACATAACTGCTTCAGTTATGAGAAATGCAGCATGGATGTTTTAAATTAATCTCCTAGTGTAGGTAGACCATTAGCAATAGAGACTAATTACACTGGATTTCTATCACTATTGTAGTTGCTGTGTAAGAAAAAGTTATCAATGTCCATCAGACATCCCAATAACTTCAGACAACAGTGCCAGGCTGGTGGGGAGGAACCTTGGGAAAGATCTAAGCATATGAAGGTACCATGTCTTTCGTGTTAGTTTGAGTCAAGAAAAATAATAAGCAGTGAGAAGATATTCCCAAAAGAATGGTGTGCAGTAAAAAAACATGTGTTTTAATGAGAGAATCACAGAATGTTAGGGGTTGGAAGGGACCTTGAAAGACCATCTAGTCCACTCTTGCCATAGCAGGATCACCTAGACTAGGTAACACAGAAACGTGTTCAGATGAATTTTGAATGTCTCCAGATGAGACAACTCCTCTTTGGGCAGCCTGTTCCGGTGTTCTGTTACCCTCACAGTGAAAAAGGTACTCCTTATGTTTACGTGGAATCTCCTACGCATCAGAAACAACAGCCAGGAAGAAAGGACCTGTCACACTCTGTCTAAGACCTTTGGAAATACAGATAAAAGTTTCATCACATTCTTAAATAGACTATCAATAATCAGAAATTAATAATAAGAAACATTTAAGAATTATATTCTATATGAATATATGAGAGTGTAAATCTGACAGCATACATTTGGACATTTCCTATCAATCTACGTATGCTCACTGTGCTGTGATGTGAGTAGGGTTAATAACTGTTTTGTTTTACCCTTCTCCCAATTGCAAATGAATGCAAGATCAATGGTACCATTACTGGTCTTTTCTATGTGTCAATGTTTTCCTGATAATATGCACTATGAGCATAAGAGGATGATTTGACCTCTTTATTGTTGTGGGATGTGGCAATTAATTTTTTATTGAAATTTCAATTAGCTTTTTGGTTCTTACAATGTTTTAACTAAACCCTCATTTGAAGTTCTTACTGAGGTTACCAGAAAAAAAACCATCTAAGCATGACTGTGTTAAAAGCTAGAGGTAAAGAAAACAAATTATTTTTATTGTGTACAAAATTGAGGTCACTTTAGGTTAACTGAATCAGATTCCTTGAAGAGATGAAGAATTTCCACATCATGAAGAATCATTCAGAGAATTCTAATTGAAAAAAGACAGACAGCAGCCTCTTATAAAAAGAAAAAAAAAAAAAAAGAAGAGAAAAAACAACACAGATTAGTAAAACTGAGCAAGAAAACTTGAAACAGATTTTACACACTGTTGCTTTTATTACCCTTATAAAAGAAGAACTGCCAAATGAAAAACAGTAGAGAAAACCCTGCAGATTAGATCTTTATATTAAGCTGTATAGCATACTGGACCACTAAAAAAACCCAAAGGAATTAGTTCTTATATTTAGAATTCATATGCATCTGAAATACTTAATATAAATGGTCTGCATTGTGCCAGTCATCCTCACTGTACTTTGAAGAAATGCATGTATGTTAAACACAGGGAATCTGAAGTTCACTAGCCCTTGGGTTTGGACTAGATGATCTTTCGAGGTCCCTTCCAGCCCCTGACTTTCTGTGATTGGGTGTTATTCTTGTGTTGCATAAGTGCTAAACCAGTACTTGCATTGCAAATCAATTTTGCTCAGTACTAAACGCTGCATTAAAGGTATAACTATGATGCAGGGTTCTCTGTTTTCTGTGAAAATTTATGTAATTTTCCAAGCTTGGTGTCTGGAATGTGAATGCATTTAAGTTCATAAATTACAGACTAGTAACTTCAATAAAAAAGCAAGTCATTTCCACTGTTGTAGCTAAGAAGCCAATAAGCCTATTTTCACAATGATAATGCCTGTATCATTCATAAGGCATTTAACCCAGTCCAGGAAAGGAGGAATTGGTAGATGCATGACTGTGCATGAGTCTGTGTTGTGAGAAAGTGTTTATCAACTATCTCAGTGGTATTGAGCCCATTTTGTGAAGTGCAGGGGAAAAAAACAACAGGAGAGTTATGGCCTGTTCTGTACCAAAAGGAGACTTTTAGAAGTGTAGTGGGTTTGCAGTGACCTGCCCCCCCACCTTTTAGA